>JAEIIU010055861.1:0-16638 GCA_018874675.1 Drosophila baimaii
TTGTTGTTGTTGTTGGAGGATTGGTTGTTCAGGAGTAGGGAAGCCTTCTTGATCTCAACGACAGCCGCTGCCTGCTGATTGCTGGTGGCCGTCTTTAGCAGACCCATTGAGGAGCTGGAGGTGGAGTTCCCAGTGCTTCCTCGCAGCTTCTGCTGGGACATGATCAGGTAAGAGCTATTCCTCTCTGGCGGCGGTGGCGGGGGAACTGCAGCAGCATCCAAGGCCTCGTTGTTATTATCCTTGTCGAGCATGGTAAGCTGGTTGAGGTCCTTGGCCAGGTTGGATATCGGATGCTCTGTCTGCAGATGGCGCTCATCCGCAAAGCTGGCAGACTTCTGGGACTTCGAGGGCGACGATGGTGCTCCACCCACGCCTCCCACTCCGCCCTCCGAGTACCGGTTATGCTTGAGTATGCTCTTCGGCTGCTGCTGGGTGCCACTTCCTGCTGATTGCTGGGCAGGCACTGCTGGCGCTGGCTGTGACTCCACCGGACTGCTGCTGCTGTCCGTAATCTCCGCCATCTTGATCTCCGTCTGCCTGTAGCTGGTGATGGGCGTTTGTATGGCACTGACCTGACCGCCCCCGTTGCCAGTCAGCCGGAATAGCTCCTGCACCACGTTCTCCTTGTCGTACTGCTGCTCCTGATCCTGTTCCTCTTGCTCCTGCAGTTCCTGTGCCCTTCGCTCGAAGTCCCGCTCAAGGATCAGGGTCTTAAGCTGCTCCTCCTGCATGGGCGACCGTGACATGATCTGCGAGAGCTCGGATATCTGCTGTTCCCGCCACTGACGTATATGCTCCCGCCGCATCTCCAGATCCTTCTCCCGCTCCTCTCTCTCCCAGGGATTGCTGCCGCTATGCAGCTGTGGGCGGCTGTTTGCCTGGTTAACAGGCGGCACGTAGCTGCCTTTCGGTGGATCCAGGGTGCTGGCCACGTAATTCATTCCTGGCGCTATCTGTTGTGTGGCCTTGAACAGCGGATGGGTGGCGGTGGGCGGCAGCGGTGGCTTATCCTCTCCGAGCAGGGATTGTCCAAGATAGCGCTGCTGTTGCTGCTGCTGCGGCTTGGGCGCAGTACTTGGCGGAGCATTTGGTTTGTTGGGCGACTGCAGGAGGCTGCCCAAGGGCTTCGGAGGCAGGGCTATAAAGTTGGGTGACGGTTGCTGCTGCTGTTGTAGCTGCTGCTGCTGCTGCTGTTGCAACAGTTGCTGCTGCTGCTGGAGTTCGTAGAGCGTGGCTGGATCATGGAGCTGACTGCGTCGGTACTCCAATCCTCCATTCTGATAGCTGCCGCCCGTGAAATCGTTGACATTCTGCATACTCTGGCTGCTGCTCATTACAGGTTGTTGTTGCTGCTGCTGCTGCTGTTGCTGGTGCAGGGGGAGCTGTTGCTGCTGCTGTTGTTGCTGTTGTTGCTGCTGCTGCTGCTGCTGGTACATGTTGCTGATGTTGGGCATCGATGGCGCCATCATCTGCTGCATGCGCAGGGTATGCTGGAAATTCTGCTGGCTCTTGGTGCGATTGTTGAGGGTCAGCTGGTGCTGCTGCTGCTGCTGCTGGCCATTGAGATTGCTGCTGCTGTGGGCAAACTGTTGCTGCTGCAGGGAGTGTTGCTGCTGCTGCTGGAGTTGCTGTTGCTGGAGTTGCTGCTGCGCGGTTTGCTGACTGTGATAGTAGGCCGAGACAGGTCGAGTGGGTGGCAGATTAGCGTTGGCCTGCAGGTAGGGCGATGGCTGCTGCTGATGTGGTTGCTGCTGCGGTGCAAGCGGGGAATTGCCATTGAAGGCGCTGCTCATGGCGACATGTGCGGACATTGGCGATCTGCGGAAGAGAGGCCATTGAGAGATGGTTTTATTATTAACAATGACACAGACAGGGTGCTCGCTCAAGTGGTTGCTAATTAACTTAAAAACGTGTCGAGAGTGCGCTGTTGAAATAACTTTTATTTTGATCTCTCCCCTCCGCCGGAACAAGGAAGGGGCGTGTGTTTATTGCAAGGGTGCGTGCCTCTGTACAGCGCAGCAACAGGAAGTAGGAGGAACGACAGCGGCTAATTACTCACGTACTTGGAACATTTCTACAAGTTGATATTCTTTCTTAATGGGTATGAAGCCATAAAGTAATTTCTTTAAACGCACTGTCACCACCCTAAAATTACACACACGAGAGTTAGCAACAAATTAAGCTCTGTGACGACCGCACCCACACACATGTTACACAACATGACCCCGAACACACACTTGAAATTGTTGTAAATAATTAATAGGACTTCGTGGTTTGGCTTCCTTTGGTAGGTGTGAGATTTAAATGAAATTGAGTTGAGAGGTATGCTATCTCAAACCGCATTTGAGACTTTCTTTGACCTGTGGCAACTTTCTAGACTAAACTTTGGTAAACAAAATAAATAAATAACTACAAAACAATGTAATAAATAAACAGTTTGTCTCAGTTTTATACCAATATATGTGAATCGATATTGGCCCCACCTAAATTGTACATATATAGCAATATCTATCATCTATTTTATAATAATAAAATGCTTAACGCCCATACATTTGAATTGTCATATGCAAGCAAATTTTTGGCTAGCAACGAAATTAGCACTCTCTTGCTCGCACAAAGGGCGTAAAATTTTATGAATAGAAAATTTCTTTTATATGTATGTAAGTGCTCACAAATTAAGCAAGAGCATATTTATGCTTTCAGTTCTATAATGCTGAGAATAAGGCTGCAGCTGTATGCGTGTAAGAGAAAGGTTGGCTCTAGTGGACTCTCTCTCTCTGGTTTTTCAACAAAATTTCAAGAGAGCCTGGTGCCAGATTTAGAAATTGTATGGCGTTACGCATCTTGATGACTATACTAACCTTGCATTTACTATTAGAATATCCTACTTGTAATGTTCGCTTAATTAAAATGTAATTTTTAAGTTTTCATTAAACAATATGAATGAATATGCGTTACTTTTTTAATCCTTCGGCCAGTGTACACCTTAATAGGATTCAAAGGCTTCAAAAAAAGTTTCTTAGATTTCTTAGCTTATTTTCATTTTTTTGCTTACTGTTATTACTGTAATTAGAATAAAATAATGTAAGTTAAGCTTATCAGTAGCCAGTAAGGTATTTATCCTATGAATATACAAATAAATAAACTTCTCATTTTTGACGTTATATTACGTTATTATCCAACTCTAATTTCAACCAGAAAAACTTGCAATCCAAAGAGAACCGAGCTAAATTCCAGCGACAACCGCGGTTTTAGTGGTCAGCTGAACACAGCCGAATTTCAAATGACATTTTGAAGTGGAAATGCATATATTTACATTAACAGCACAAACATACAGCTTTGATACAAATATTATGACAAAAATAGAACAAAACTTGATTGAAATTAACTATAAGGTTTTTATATCATTAATAATTAATATTATTTCCAAATTACCATTCCAAGTACCATTCATTCTCCTTCCAAAAATTTTAAATTTTGAAAGAAAACTAAAATATTTTTACTCTATATCCAAACCCTTTTGAATCTCTCATAATAACACCCTAATTAGTAAAACATTCCCCTAAAAATTTAAATTAATCAGTGAAATATGAATTATAACAATAAGACTATTTTCTGCTTAAACTGCGGACTTTCAGTGCCATTAAGCTGACCTCAATTGTAGCCCCAAATCCCTCATATATGTACATACAATTGTATGTATATGACATGAATGCATTACCTCTCGTTCAGAATCGGCTGGCTTTGATTTTGTGCCCGATACACGCTGAGATTCTGATAGAATCCCTGCTCGTTGGCATTGCCATTTCCATTTGCATTGTTGTGGCTGCCATTTGGTGGCTGACCCAGCAGCATTCCTCCAGCTCCTCCTCCCACGCCGCCCACGTTGCCGCCCATGATGCTCGATGTATTGTTATGCAAACTGTGCGTGCTGCGTGACTTGGAATTGGCCAGGGCTAGATGCATACATGGGAACGAAAATGAATTAGTATCTGGCTGAAAGCAAGTCCGGATTGGATTGTGCTCCGATTACCAGGGACAAGGAGGGGGGGATAGATAGGGGGCGGTGCATCATTCACTTACATATGGTACCCGATCCCGTGTGGTGATGCAGTGCCGGCACCGACTTGCTGTTGGGCAGGTGTGCAGCTAACGGATTGATGATGCTACTACTATTGTTGTTGCCGAGAGTGTTGCTGTTGTGGCTGTTGTTCAGATGTTGGCTAAGACTGAGACTGTGGTTCGGATGGTGACCGGTGGCCATTAGTGGACCCAACGATTTGGTCGACTCGGCGCCGCCCATACGCGTCAGATCGCGTTCGGACATGCGTCGATTACCTATGATTTCCACATTTCGCCAAGAGTTCCCAGCAACATTTCCATCATCATCATCATCATCATCATCGGCGGGTTGAGTGCATTTTTGGGGGATTTGCGAGTTGGTGGTGGAATTGAGGTTGAATGGTGCGCATGGATCGGGGATAGAAACAGATAGACAGTTTGACATTTTAGTAAATTCAGTTTTCAGTGCGAAAATAATGAATGAATTAGTATTATTAATAAATGCATACAAAATGTAATTAACTACAAAAAAGGCAGAGCTACAAAGCCATTGGATAACAGAGTACACATTTCTATATACAAACATAAATACGTGTATAAACAAAAGCCATTTGTCCATGTTTGCATCTGCTTAAATACATAAATACATTTTTAATTCAATTTATATTCAAATATGTTAAAAAAGGTAGAGTGATGGGGGCCCGACTATGAGATACCCGGTACTCAAAGATAAAAGCGAAAGAAAAAATACTACTCAGCGACGTTTTGAGCACAAATGAGCTAGGACAAACAACAAATTGAAAAATAAAGAACAGGCTTTTCGAAAGACAACATTAAACAAAAAGTTGTAAGAATTAAAAATAAAATATTGCAAAGCATTTAGAGTAGATGAACATTTTTGAAAAACAAGGAAGTTCTTCATATATTTTATTTCTAATCACTTTTTTATGACAGCAGTGTAGTGTTCCTATTGGGAAATTTTCACCTAGGCAACTCTATTTGCGAAAATCTGACAAATGCACTTGGCTAGATCGACTCGACTGCTGATGCTGAACAAGAATACACTTTATAGGGTCATAAAACACTCCCACAGTGCGTTTGAAAACTTACGGTTAATAATTTATATACCCTTGAAATCAGGACTTGAAGAATGTATTATTTATTATAAATATTGCCTTTCTATATATATAAAACAGACTGCAGCATTATAAACCCGTTTTAAAGATTATTTTCTTTACAACAAATTAAATCTTCTGCAATCTAGGAGGTTATTTCAACCCTATTCGGTAGCTCCAGCTTTTATATTCTCTGAGGGGATCACTGCCTGTAACATTTACTTTCTGATGGAACTAAATTATAATGCCTTTGCACCCCAATTATACCAGGTATAAAAACAAAAGCGGAAAAGGGCAACACAGCAGACAATAAAATCCAATTAAATATGAAGCACATAAGTGGATGCGAGAAGAGCTGAAAATTAAAATACAAAAGCTAGATATGGAAATCATAGAAAACGTTGATTAAAAATTAAGCGAAGGGGAAAATTGCATGAAAAGCTTTCATAGCTTTAAAGAGGATTTCTCCACGTTGATAGTATTTATATATTCAAAATAAAAATACCCTATCATCTCTCAAAGTCCTAACGTCAGTAAAATAATGAAACTAATAATTTCAACAAAAGGTAAACCAACCTACACAACTAAAAAGAATAGCTAAGTGAAGGAATCAGATAAAAATCTATTTCTAAGAGCAGGCAAAAACCAAAGGCTAATAAGTACAACAACGAGGAGAACAACATGAACCTCGGTGCAGCTGGGTTGGGTTGTCATCATCTGTGTGTCGGACACAATGGTGTTGTCGTTGGTCTTGTTGAGCCGCCGCCCAGTGGCGCTTTGACACAGGGCCCTCTGCCGCCCACATCATCTGCATGTGCCTCATCCTCGTCCTCATCCTCATCATCATCGCCATTATCGCCACCCATGAGACTGCCATGGCTTTCAAGAGCATCGCAATAAGCCGCCGCACAGCAGCTTGTCGAGGAGGATTCACAACCAGCCGAGGAGCAGGACTCAGCTTCGCTGCAGCTGCATGAGCAGCAATCATCGGTGGCATCCCCGCAATTTGGACAGCTCTTTGAGTTCCGCTTATGGCTGCTGGAGCCGTGCTTAGTCCTGCTGCTGGAGGAGCTCTTGTTGTTGGAGTTGCCAGCACTGCTGCTGCTGCTGGCCAGGGACAAGAGCAATTTGGCCGTGGAGGGTGGCGAGCTGGGCGCCTGGGGGCGTGGCTGCTGCTGGTGACAACGGTGCTGATGCGGCGGCTGATGATGATGATGATGTTGATGACGGCGAGGATGTGCGGCGCCGGGCTTAGCCTGTTGTTTCTGCTGTTTGTTGCGCTTCAGTTGGCGCACACTGTGAGCCTGGCGATTGTTGCACATGACACTCCGGCGGCAGGCGGCATAACGGGATAGTTCCGGCTTCTGCTCCGACTCTGCCTCGTCCTCCTGGCAACTATCGTAGCACTTGAAGGTGGCAACTGCCTGGCGTGACTCCTGCTCTGCTGGCTCTGGCACTGCCTTGCCGCCCCGACAATGTCCACAGCAGGGACAATCGCAGCTTGTCTTGCCGCCGGCCTTGTCCGCCTTGTCGTAATCCTTGCCCGCACTGCCGTGCAGGCTCCACTCCTTCAGCTGCTTGAGGATGTGACCCTGCTCGGCCTGCGAGAGCTTGTCACAGGGCTGGCTGCTGCTGCCAGGATCGTCCAGGGCCGAGGTGGATCGCGACTTGTTTATGCTAGGCGGATGGAAGTCCTTGTTGTCCTCAAAGTAGGCGGCCATCTCGCGGACCTTTCCGTGCCCGAATGGCACCAACAAGAAGCGGGGACTGAGATTCACATGGCTGCTGGCCCTTCTGCGGCTGCTGGCTGCTAAGGTGGTGGTGCTGGTTGGAATTGTTTTGGTTTTTGTGGAGGTGCTGGCACAATATCGATTGCTTGTATGTACAGAAGGAGGAGGACGTGGACAGGTGGTGCAGGAACTTTCGATTTCACACACACTAGGAACTTGGATGCTGACAATTGGGGCAGCGTTGGCGACTCCCGCTGACCTTTTGTGCGAGCGCTGGGTGTTGAGTTGCCGGTGGAAGCCGGGCGACTGATTCGGATTCTGGCGGAGCAGCGGCATCCGTTCGATGGACTCGCTGGACGAACGCTGGCTGTTGGAACCGGATCCCCCGGAACTGAAGCCATCCGCCGAGCAGTTGGTGGCTCGCTTACTGTTCAACTCGCGGCGTATCTTCTGTATCAGGGGCATCCTCTCCGCTTGCTGCTCGGCCATCAGAGACTCCGTGGAAGAGGTTCCGGCTGCTGCCAAATGGCTGATGGCGTCGTGGGTATGGTATTTCCTATCGATGCCAGTGGCGCCTGCTCCCGCCTCGGCGGCCGCATCTTCTGTCTGGTCTAGATCAAAGCTGACTGTTTTTCGGTAGCTCGCAGCGGGGTTTCTTTTCGCCGTGGAGGAGGAGCAACTGGAGCTGGCCATGCAAGGTCTCTGTTGCTGTTGCTGCTGCTGCTGCTGCTGCTGCTTCTCCTCCTCCTCGTCATCTATAAAGGGTATCTCATCTGAGTGAGCCATGGAGGCTATACCCTCCTCATTCAGCGGCTGATGGGCATCGCTGTAGGCGGCGGCAAAGTTCCCAAAGGATTCCTGCGAATCCTTGGCCGCCGGCTCATCCTGGTACTCCTCAATATAAATGGAAGGCGGCGGCGTTCGCCTAAGCGGCCGCATGGGACTGAAGTGGGTAACAGAGGGAGCCATCGAGGGAGGCGCATGGTGATAGTAACCCCCCGACTGCTGCTCATTCGCCAGATACAAGCTGCTGGCCGATCTGGCAATGGGCCTGGTGTCCCTGTACCTGGGATCGATGTGCAACTGGTGGCCCAGGGCGCATAGCTCCTCCTGCAGGCACGAGGCACTCAGACGCCGAACGGGCGGCGATGAGGCACGCATGCAGGCAAAGGACTCACGGCGACTCCTATTGAGACTGTCGTCCGAGATGGAGTTGCTATAGTAACGGGCCTGCTGCTGGAACGAGGAGTGGCGACGCTGCTGGTTCGCCGGACTCAGATGCTGCAGAAAATGGCTGGTGGAAGCTTCTAGCGGACGGAGCAGCATGGGGGATGGGTTTGTTGGTTACTTGGTTAGCTTACACAACGTGAGTACGGTAGAGTAGAGTAGTGAGTGAGTGTGTCTTGGATGGGTGAGTGAGTGTGAGTTGAGTTGAGTTGAGTTGAGTGTTCTTAGCGTCCTACCCAGCACCTGGAGTTCGCTCTAATGTGTGTTTGTTTCTTGTATAGATATGTATGTGGACTCCTTAGTGTTGGGAGCTACTCACCACGCTGGATGACTGGGCTGGGCTGCTGCAGCAGTGTGGCCAATCCATGGTAGATGGCACCCTGCTTGGCCACTTCCAAGCTGACCACCGGACCCGTTCGCACCAGGTAGTCGGCAGCCCTGAAAGCGAGAGAGAGAGAGTTAGGTCCAGATCTTCTAGGGAGTTCCCCGATTGATATTCCTACCTCTCCTGGGTGATGCCTATGAGGCTCTGGCCATCGACGCGCAGCAGTTGATCGCCGGCTTGCAGGCGACCATCTGCATCTGCCGCTCCGCCCGGCACCACGCTCTTGATGTAAATTCCCAGCTTCTCCTGACCGGCACCCTTGGCTGCCACTATGGACAGGCCCATGCCATTGCTGTTCTTGTGCAGCTTGATGAGCTGTAGCTCGGGCTGCGGTAGCTTGGAGTTGGACATTGCACTGGAACTGCGGGCCTGCAAGAAAGGGATTTAGTACAGCCAGCGTCAGGATACCATAACCAAGGACCTACATTGAACTGATGCATATAGACCGTCCAGAGGCCAATCGAGGTGGGCTGCGCCGCCAGTCGGCACATGCCCTGCTGCTGAAGGGGATTGAGGAAGTCGACCAGGCCCGTGGGAATACCTCGGACCACATCACAACTGAATCCATCGTCGGGCAGCAGTAGCGCCAAGTGTAGCTCCGGCGACTCCTCCAATCGAACCTCCCTCCCATCGGCGCGGGTTAGCTCGTCCGCAACGGACTCCGCCATTCGGATGGCTGTATCCACCAGGTTTCGGGGCAGCTTCTCTTGCTGCAGCAACGCGCCCATTTGCAGGGAGTTTAAGCGGAAGCAGGAGCAGGCCAGTTGTTGGATTTCCTCCACGGAGGATTTCGGTGCCTGCAGAAACTGAGCGCATTGGTTGATTTTGGCCAGATGGCAGTCAGCGGCCAGTTCCAATCCCTGGCGCTCCGCCCACAGCTCAAGCAACTGCAATCGCTCCGTCATAACCTTGCCCCAGTCCCCTGTGCACATGTGAGAGTTGGCCACAATCTGGAAGGGATTAAGTCAATTTGGATTAAAAATAAGCCCAGATAAAAAGGGGAGATCAAGGCCATGTAAGGGCCGCTCACCGTATTGAAACATATGACATTGATGTAGTGGAACAGTTGCGAGAACAACTGGATCGTCAGGGCCGCATTCACTCGACAGCGCCTAAGCAGTGCCATCGCTGAGCCCAGGACTGTCAGCACCAGACCCGCCGCCGAGTCGTGATCAATGTTCTCGGAGAGAAACTGATTGAGGGTCTGCGAGAGCTCGAGCCGGAAGCAGTTGACCAGATTGCGGAACGCCGTCTGCACGGCCTCGGCCAGAACCTCTTGCGCCTGAACGCTGAACGCGCTGATGTGGCGATCCGACTTGAGGAAGTGCAGGAACTCCGAGCTGTTGGCCATCCAAAAGGCCAGAATACGCGGATCCGTGTACTGGTCCTGGACAACGCTGTACACTAGATTGGCCACATGGTGCAGGAACATGGTCAGCTTGTGGGCACGCTCCGTGGGCTGCAACTCCGGGCGGTAGTGGGTGGAGGCTCGATATCTGGCAGGATTAAAGGCGAAAAGGTTGTGTTTTGAAGCTCCACTCTCTTAATGGTATGAGTAATGCGCGTCATGCCAGTCCAGCCATGTAACCCCATTCGTATCTATTGATTTTCACGCCTGTCAAATGTCAAAGTTCCCCATGCCCTCGTGCTCCTGCTCCTGCTCCTGCTGCTTCTGCCTGACCACTTTCCGTTTCTCATTTGCCCCGCATCCCGCTGTCAGAACACATTAATATTAATAGCTCACAAATTGGGTCAGCAGCCAAGATAAATCATCATAATTGATAATGAATTGTTGATACTGGCTGCTGCTGCTACTGCTGCTGCTGCTACTGCTGCTTCCGAAGCAGGAGGGGAAGGAACAAGTGCCCTCTGGAACATGTCGATCCACTTTATGTCCGGACATTTGTCAGCTGGCGTTAGCTGCTCTCCACATCCGCCTGTACCTCTGGCCTTGTTCATGTCCGTGTCCGTGTCCGTGGGGCCTTGTTAAATGAAGCTCTGATTTTGGAATTGAAATGTAAATGGATTCATCGAAGGACAAATTGCCTAAGACAACCACTAATAGGGTTGGGAGTCAAGTCGAGTCAAGCTATCCTATCCATCTAGCTTGTAGATAGATGTATAAGTATTTGAAGATAAATTAAATCTAATAGTCCTCTGCTGGCACTAAATTAATTATGAAATAGGCTGCCCTGCAATTAAGTACATTAATCTATTTAAGAAACTAACTAATTGACTCATGAAAACAGATATCTATGGCTCTCTAATTAATTATAGATTCCGAAATCAAAATGCAAGGATAACAGGAGCTTCAACAAGTGACGAAAACCCACCCAATCTTCCTAAAAAAAACTTTACAGGGCTTTTATTTTTGTTATGTCTACAATTAATATCTGAGAGAGTCCTCTTTTCTCTTAAAGTTTGTAAGTAAGTAAGTTTGTAAGTTTGCTGGTTACTGGCGGAAAACGATATCAAAATGACCCATTTTATTCTCTCTCGGTCAAAGTGAGAGAGCAGACTTCGGTCTCTTCACGTCGCTTGCTTTGCGGATAAGTGTTTTGCTCATATATGTACATATGTCGCTCTCTTCTTTCTTCCTGCATGCTAGTTTTAAACCATTAGCAACAACAACACTAAGTAGGGAAAGATATGGCTGTGCATCCAAGCACTCAGAGAGAGCTTCACATTTTGTCTCTCCGATTACAGTTCCTAATCATATACAACTGCAAGGGACTCTTCTAAATTTCTTATCATTCTCTCTGCGAGATAAGTCGAATAGTCAAAATAATAAACACTTATAGATCACATTCCTTTAAAGTTTAAACACCAATAATATTTAGAACATCAAAACATTTAAACAACAACTAAAGCCGAGCAAGCGTTCCCTCACTTTCAACTGAGCATGCTAGTCCCCCTAAGGGTTATCGTCATCCCAAAAGTCAGCGCAAATTACACACCTGGCACATAGGTAAAGTGAGTAGACGGGTGCCAGCTTAAAGTGCGGAACATTCACATCTAGCTCACTGATAATGTGACGCAGAAAGAGTTCCTGATGCGTTTCGGGGAACTCGAGGACGGCTGGTAGAATGGGTTCCTGTCCTTGGGCATCGCCGGAGCCGCTGCCACCACCTCCTGCCATGAGGCCGGAGCCCGGCATTTTGGGGGACCTGTGTTCATCAGAAAAAGGGTTAATCGATATTAGTAAAGCGCACACAACAACGCAAATAACAGAAAATTAAAGACAGTTTAAAGCAGTTAAGACCAAGGTGAACAAATCAATTTGCTAAAGTTTAAAGCGCACACAAAAAAATATGGAACGAAAATAAAAATCAATCAGACGGTGAACATGTTTGCTTTATGGTTGTGTGTGGGAACTTTTGTGATAGCTTTCCTGTTTTATTTTTTGGCGACTCTTTGAAGAAAGAATATATTTGAATTTCACAGATTAGATTGATAGAGAGCTAGAATCACGGCTTACCGATCTTGACTGTTGGAACCACCTGACTTCAAGCTGGAAATGGATTTGGTTTCGTTCTCCAGATTACCCTCCAGACTCTGTCCGTCATAGTTGCCCGAATTGATCACCTGATCCTGCCCAGCCTTGCTGTCCACCACATCTCTCAGCGTGCTGCTCAGCGGATGATCACTGGAGTTGTTATTATTGTTACTGTGGTAGGCACTTGTCGATTGGTTCGACTGCTGGTGATGATGATCGTAGTCGCTTTTGTGGGTCTGAGGATTAATGGATTTAAAATATAGAGAACGCTTATAAAATACCTACGAAAATACCCACCGAACTCAGGGCTCCATCCTCGTCGTTCCAGGATCCCGGGGATGTGGGCGAGCGACTGTCAAGTTATCCAAATTGTTGTTTTCATCGTTGTGTGTGGCGATGCGATGGGTGGTTGTTCAGGTGTTCAGGTGAGTGGAGTGAGTGTGTGTGTGTGTGGTTTTGTGCAAATTATTTTGCATATTTGTTGGGTAATTTTTTGGTTGTCGGTTTGTTGGCGAGTGCATGAGATTAATGTTTTTACACAAACAATAAAAACAAACAACACGTAACGAAACAGAAACGAACAGCACAAAATGGCGTGTAAATAAAACAAAAAATACATACATAAATATGAATAAATGCGCCGAGCATACGAAAAATTAAAACACCCTCTAATAAATATTGCCGAAAATTCATAAATGTCTCTCGCCTAACGTGAATTAAATTGTTTTACATTTACACCTGACAAGAAGCGTAATATGGAAATATGCTAGAAATGCTAGCTTTGCCTAGCTATTCACAAAGTTAATACGTAAGTCTGGGCCTCAAAAAGGAGGGTCTGAATTGCAGGTATTATTCTCTTTGCTAAGATTCTCAGAAAAATACGAAAGCTCTTTAATGGGTTTCAGATTTTCCCTTTAAAACAGAATGGTTAATTAAATTCTTTTGAAGATTATTAGGACTTCTAAGGACTAATTTTAATGTGTGTCTTACACACCTTAGAAGTATAAGATAGGTAACGCCCTACGATTATTTCTAGAATTTACGCTCTCAACTTAGTTAGAAGAAAATGTATGCGTTTTACCTTTTTTTTACTGGTAAGGTCATTGGTAATTTGTAATAGAAGCAGACAATTTTTCACATAAACCTAATATTTACAAATAATTCTGATATTTTTGAATTCTTGATTAATTCAAGTATTGGCCTTTTTTAAATGTAGAATAGCGACCTTGTAATGACTTTTTAATGTGTTCGCTTTTTATTGAATTTGTACTCTCAAAATACAAATAAGTGTGCTGTACCGAACTTAATCAATATTTGAGAAAAAAATAAACATTAAAGCAATCACACAACACAATTGCTGACAAAGCCTTTGGCAAATAAAGCGCAAGCGTAGCATAAATACTTTTACAAAAAACTGGACATACTTTTTATACACATACACTGGGAATATTTAGGATATTCCACAGCTTACTCACCTTTCGTAGAGGCAGGCCGAGTCCAGTTGGGATTGCGACAGGGCCAGGTTATAGCGTCCGTCCGTGGGCGAATCGAGGAAGCGGTACGAGGCCACGCGTCCAAACATAACGACCGAACCGTTCTGTAAATGACAGACAAGGGGAGACACATATGAATTAATTACTCGCTTATATGTTTATATGCAGATGCAGCAGCCGAGATGTGACGAGGGTTATAATTTGTTAAAAACCGATTTAAGTGATTTAATAATTGGAATTAAGTGCGGCAATTATTCAAATATATTTACACAGCCAAGCGAGGGAGGAAGAGTGAAGTGAACTTACTGACAGATTCTGGGGCACTGTGGCAGCGATTGGGAAAATTTCGGGGCGTTTCGAAATCAAAACTGCCGCACAGAGACGCCCCTCTCTGGGGGGAGATTCAGCAGTTCGAATCGAATCGAGATTTGTGTTAATTTTTTTATGTTTTTGTTACTTGCTATCTCTGTTCCAAGTGTGTGTGTGTGCATTTGTTTGTGTTTCCCCTAATGCTGATTAGCTCGGTGAAGGAATCTTTGACACACACACACACACAACCCACAACAGAGAGATTTCCATTTGCATTTAATTTTTTGTTCAGGTTCATCGAACCGCAGCCAACCCCAATTTGCCAATTGANCTGTGTGCGTGTGTGTGTGCATTTGTTTGTGTTTCCCCTAATGCTGATTAGCTCGGTGAAGGCATCTTTGACACACACACACACACACACACACACACACACAACCCACAACAGAGAAATTTCCATTTGCATTTAATTTTTTGTTCAGGTTCATCAAACCGCAGCCAACCCCAATTTGCCAATTGAAAAAAAAAAACAGAATTAATTTAAAAGACACACACAAGAAAAAGGATCCAAAAAAAAAACAAAGCCAATGACAGAAAATCTTGAACAGAAAATGCCCGAAAAGAAGTATTTCCCTTCCTTAGTCCAAAATATAATCCCCAAAGACAGTTTGAGGTTATTGCCGAGCTGCGCGGCGCTTCAGTTTCATTCCGGAGATAGGGGAATGACAGAAGTTTTTTCCTGTTTATTTGGTTTCAAATTTATCAAGCGGAAAGTCAAAAACAACAGAGGAAAAAGCTTACACAACACGCTGGCGAATTCGCCGCTGTTTTGTTTTTCGTGGCTTTCCCTCTGACTTTTCCGCTAATGCGTGAGAACGCCAAAAGCCAATTTGATTCATTTCCCCCGATGTCTCTTAACGTTTTGTTTGTGTTTCCGTTGTGTGCCGAAAAGTTGTCAAAACAAAAGATAAATCAGCGGCGACTCAAAGCCAGAGGGATGTACATATTCTACCGCACACATCAGACGCACACTCACACACCGCTGCTTTTATTGCCCTTTTCCAAACTCAAACTCGAAGCCGATAATGAACTTGAAGTGCAAATGAATGGGAATTGAAAATTCCAACTGAATGCGGCCCAAGTTCGTAGTAAATGTGTGCTTTGGAATTCTGTCAATGGTTTTACACATTGCGTACAAGGCATTGGTATTACTTGAGAGAGGGAGAGTGTGGTTGTACTTCCGTGTTAAAATTGTATATAATCTTATGCTACGTAAATATTGATAAACACCAGAGCTCGTTAAATGGTCTCAAAAGTTTTCAAAAATTCGACTTTTCTCGAAGAGAGAACTTCAAGAAACTTAAAAGAGTAGCTCCCTCGCAGTTTTGTCGGTTGTTTTGCTTCTGTTGTTCGGAGAGACAAAATGTGAAGCTCTCTTAGAGTGCTAAGCTGTACAACCATCTCTTTATCTACTTAGTCTTGTTGTTGCTGCTGGCTTTAACCTACTATAGTGTACAAGAGAGAGGAGAAAGCAATAGGGCACACACAAACATATACGCAAAATATCTTTCCGCAAAGCATGCGGCATCAAGAGACCGTAGTTTGCTCTTGCTTTTTAATCGAGAGAGAAAGAAAGATGGATGGTTAAACGCTTCCTTGATACCAATCGAGGCCCGGGTAACTTGAGCTGATAACCAACCTTGCGGGCTCTGATAAACACACACTTGATGAAAGTTTCCTCATCATTATATCTCAGCTATCGCTAAACAACAACAATAATTAGAGCACAGAGTTTCTTCCTCTAAGATTAATATCTCTGCAAATTAATTTAGTTTACTTTAAAGAATTTGCCAGATTTAAATGAATTACTTTTGACTCTGTTCAACCCCAAAGTGTAAATCAATTTCAATGCCCATTTATCTTCCCAGCTGAATCCATTGGAAAGTTGGCCCCATAAACGCTTGACTAAGCCAGGACGATTATTGGATTGGACCTTCTCAGACAGCCGAGCCAGCTGAAAATCCCACGAATTTAAAGGAAAGGACAAATGACAGCCGAGTGGAACTTTAGCCGGGTTTTAAGCAGTTTAAACTTCAAGCGGGTCAAGGTCGTTGTCGTTGCCAAAACTTTGCCCTTAACAGCATTGCCTGCTGCCGTCAAATTAAGCATACATACGCCTCGGGTGACGCGCGAGGAAATTCAACTAATTAAGCCGAATTATTCGCAATTAGTTAATGGAAGAGATTTAGGTGGAAAGGTCACCCTTAGGAGTGCACATTAGTCGCGAGGAATTTAAATTTAAAACAGAGAGAAATGTCCCTAAAAACTATTCGGATCATACCAGGTTTTTTCATTATTTCTAATAGATTTAAGCACATAAAAACAATATTTTCGTATCGAGATTTCCTGCCATCCCTAGAAATCCCCCTACTTACATGCAATATCGTCGGCTGGCTGATGTGATGGCCATTGACGAAGGTCAGGGCATCAGTGTGCAGCGGGGTTACCGTGCACACGCCCTCCAGCAGCGAGATGAGACAGTGCCTCGGCTGGATCGAGGGTCCGAACAGCTGCAGGCAATTGGTGTTCGCCGACCCCACTTCCACGGGGTCGCTGCCCAGCTTGATCCGCCGACCACCATCGCCGCTGTGCGTCACCTCCACCAGGACCGGGCCCTCCCGATCGCCGGACATGTGGTTGGCCCCATTGGCAGCCCCCAGCGGTTTTTTCTTGCGTCTTCGCGGCTGTGAGTCCGCCGGCCGGCGTCGCACATGGAACATGATGGAGCCTGCAAAATAGAGCAAACGAAAAATATAAATTAATA
>JAEIIU010055862.1:0-70771 GCA_018874675.1 Drosophila baimaii
TAATGTGTCAATTTGGAGCATTGGGCAGCCAGAATACCAGGCGAACATAAACAAACAGCAAGTGGCCAGCAATGAGCTTTGTGCTTTAATTTGAGCTTTTAGTGACATTGCTTTGATTTGATTGGCTTAGAGTAAAAGCTGTTTCACAGAGTTCACTCAAAATAAGCTTTACTTGTATTCTAGCACTGAGTGACATTTGCTTGCTAAGCTTTGAGTTATATTTGCCTCCTGCGCGTTTATGTGCGCCTGGTATGCTTAATCGCATAAGGCCTGATTTTGTTTATATTGTTCATGAAATTGCGGCACAAACAAGTGTTTGATTTTTTGATTCAAAAATTAAAAAATAATCATTATTTAGAGTTCCTATATTTTATTAAATATTAGCATTAACTTTGGTTCTAAGGGAAATAATAAGAAATAAACAGGGATAAAATGCACGTGGAACTGTTCATAGATAGGCTCGCCCGCATGCCGGTCGCGATTAAGCCGAACAATCAGATAATAATGATATGGTACATTTCCTACTACGTGCATACATACACACATATGTACACATATGTACATTAGGGTTCCTTATTGACATCGTCTGGGGATTCAATGTCCAACCGTACCTACTTAGCGCTGTCTAAAGTTTAGAAATCAAGTTCCCCGGAACTTTGCAAATAGAATGTGCATATATTATATAAAAATAACTCAATTGTTAGTCAATTGTAATTGCAATTTTAATAACAGCTTACAAGTGCAAAACAAACCGCCTTAAGTACAAGGGTCACGGAAATCGCTAGCAAAGTTACTTATTGGCTATAATCTCAAATTTCATGCCGTGTTCATGCTTCTCCAGTTCGCTTATGAGGCTGGTTTTTGAGAAAGCTGCAGCTGGAGCCAGAACCCCGCCATTACTTGGCATCTTGTCGGACTCGCGCAGAATGGTCAAGGCCGTGGAGAGCAGTGCCACACAGGTAGCTCCATATCCGGGATTCATCCCTGAAACCCGTACCATTAGCGTCTTAGTTGGAGGCTTCGTATGCTGGTCAGAGCTCTCAGCCAAACTTTCGCCCTTGGGCCAGCCAATAGCCTTGAACGTCATCCTGAAGTAGGTTTGCTCCATAGAGCTCTCACTAGGTCCAGCACGGGAAGCTAATCCTCCGGAAAATAAGCCCGGGTACTTAAGCAGCAGCGTGCGGCCAATTTGGAACTTTGACATCAGTCCAAATATGCTGGCGAAAAGGATCACAACGCCGGCTGCCACCCAAGAAGGGAATCCCACGTAGGCTTGCATCTGAACGGGCCTTTTCTTATCCTGTTCGTATAGGAAACGCTGTGATCTCATCACCACCGATCGATCAGAACCAGGGAACGGCAGGCACACCTTATCCACTTCGGTGGAGCGGAAGACCAATGGCCTGGGCTTAAGAACCGGATAAAACTTGGGCAATCTCTGAGGGAAGAGCTGCTGTCGAATGCCACGCAACTCGTCCGAGTGCGCCAGCCCATACACGGCACTCTCCCATGTTCCATAGTTCAAGCCAGCGCTGCCTTTGCCACTGCCGCCCTCTTTGATTCCACTTTCCAAAAAGGTTTCCACCGAGTTTACGGTTCCGTCGAAGTTCTTCTCCGCAAAAATAACGCCCATATCGGCAGGTATGGAATCAAAGCCACAGGCGCTCACCACATACACTCCTTTCTCTTTGGCCCTCGAGTCGTACTTCAATTGCATCGTCTCCATATACTGGGGCTCGCCACTGACGTCGACATGGTGGGTGCCCGACTCGATGCAGGCACTAACAACTCTCTCGCCATGGAAGCGATAAGGACCTGCCGTGTTGACCACGATCTTCGCCCTGCGGGCCATTTCCAGCAGAGAAGCCTCGTCGGTAACGTCGGCTATGAAGATTGGCACCTGCGAGAGATCCTTCTTGGCCTTTTCGCCCATTTGCCGGAGCACCGCCTCCAGTTTTTCGCGGTTCCTGCCGGCTATTCCCCATTTCAAGCCGTTTAGCACGGTAACAGCTTCGAAAACGGTGTATTTTCCAGTGAAGCCGCTGGCTCCGAAAATAATCACGTCCAGTCGATCGGATGACATTTCACACGAGTTCCTTATCTGATTTTCCCCGCCGGCTCTCGATGTCTGCAGTTAAAAAAGTGAATTATTGTTGTTGTACTAGTTCTTAAAACGTGCTCACCGCCACAAAACACTTCTTTCGAGATAGAAAAGAACGTAATAATTGAAAATCAGTGGAATTGAGCTTAGAGGTATTTCGAGTAGAGGTGCAGAAATCGAGTGGCCCATCGATAAATCGATGTTTTAAAACCATCACAAGCAACTCTGCGAGTTTGAAAGCTCTAAAAAAGAACAATAGCATTTTCCCTTTTTCAGAACCATGCAACAACTTGTACTAAGCTTTTCCCTTTTACAGAACCATTCAGGAAAACCTTTCTCTTTACACTTACTTATTCCACTGAGTTCGAAAGTTGCCTAAAATAACTGCAAATTCGGATTTATACAGAGTTTTCGAGCGTCTAACAGAATTGGGAATGTAGAATCACAGGAATATTATACCTTTTTATTAAAATTATATAATTGTAAAGTACAAATTCAATTTTCAGCTTGCAAAAAGTAGAAAACTATAAATTTATAATTTTTTTTTATTGCCAGAAGAAAACTTCTAAATTAATTAATTTTTACACAAATGAGGTTACCCTTGAAGAGTATTTAAAAACTTCGTGTTTGTAAAAGTAAATTTTTATAGCTGCTTTAGCAGATCTAAACCAATTGGTTGCACGGTGACCAAAACGAATTTCGTTAAGGTAATATGTTAGCTGAAAATTAATCGAATGAATAAAATATAAACAAAAATAATTGTCTCTTATCAGCACTCACACCACCAGCTACTCTCGGCTTTTTCGCTTACAGAACGTAGAACGCATCCTCCAGAGGAGAATATTTATTGGCCTAAATTAGGACCGATGGTATGTTAATAGGATAAATATAGAAACAAATGCATAGAGTTTATTTACATTTTACTTTTCTGTACAAAAGGATTACTTAACATCATTGCCTTACACTTTCTAATGCCTAGTAACCAAAATATGACATTTGCATAAAAAATCCATTTAATTTTTGTTGTATTCATATGGTTAATATGTACAAATATTAGGTTTGTTAATTAAAAATTACTTTTCTCGTTAATATAGAATGTAAATGTAACAAAAATGTGTTTGCATTATCAAGTAAAAGTGAAAGGGTGTATTGCAAGTGTTTGATGTTAGATGTACACACAAATCTGCGGCCTAGGATTAACATAGGTTTCTTAACTACTTTTCCCAAACACAGTTTCGCGGAAATTCTTAATTTTCTGCACAAAGTATGACTCCAACGCTTCCGCACATTTGTAAAAGGATGATTCCTTTGGGTTGTAGTACCGGCAGTTGTCAAAGATTTTCGTCATATCGCCTATGAATTCGGCTAGTTTTGTGTAGGCGTTTGATTCTAGTTTGTTTTCCATTTTCTTGAGATCTGAGCGTAGAATGTAAATATTAAGTTGTAAATGTAAATATCAGGTAAGTTGCAACGTACCCATTGGCTCCTTAATTACTTTGTAGTAGTCTGGTGCTTCTTCCGGGTCAACCGGCTCCATAAATGGCCAAGCACTTTTGTGTAACTGTGCAAGAAGACAGACATGGGATAGGTTTAATCGGCAGTTGGCTTTGTGGTGCTCTTCTCCCTTACCTGTATTTGTTTGATTAACGATTTCAACTCCTGAATTTCATTGGCAGTAAGAGTCTTCATATTAGCAGCATTAGCATCAGTTTTCCGCTGACACTCGGGACACACGTATTCGTCGATGAACTCGGCTTCGCTCTGCAAAATCCCAACGCAGCGCCCATGGAACCAGTCCTGGCACTTATCGCAGCATATGTAAAACTGCGATTCATCGTACGGCTGACGGCAGCTGCAGTAAAGCTGCTGCGTTTCCCTCGCCTTCTTGCAATCAATGCAAATAAATTCAGACAGCTTCTTCGATGCTTCTTCGGTAATACTGACGCAGTCGCCATGGAACCAATTGCTGCACAAGTCGCAGCCGACATAAAACCTAAACAAATACACATTTATTTATGAGACTAGGGGGGGGGGACATGTTTAAAATAGGCTTTCTCATACTTTGTGTCATCATATGGTGTACGGCACACGCAGTAAAGCTTCTCCCTTCGTTTGGTCAACTTCTTTGGCCGGCCGACACCATGCCTGTTGTTGTGGCCACTTGGTTCGGATCTGCAACATATGCGCTTATTAATAAGCGAAATTATATTTGTATTATTTGAAATATATACCTTTTGAAGTCGGCATCTGATTCCCTACGGCGATCCGGGTAGCTCCTTTCATTCTCGCTTTGCTCCTCGGGCGAGGCGATACTTATGGGACGCCCATGTCGCTGGACTTTGGTTTGCACCTCTTCCCGTATTTCGTTTTGTAAATTGCGTTCTAATAGAGATCGCTTCCGTAAGATACTTTTCTTGAGCAGTTCCTTGTGGCGTTCCAGCTTGGATTGTTTTTCCTCGTCGAGTTCTTCGGCGTCTTCATTCGGCCTACGACTCTTTTTGATGACGCGATTAAACTGACTGCAAGTAGTCATGGCATTTGGACGTCTCAGGGGAGTCCGAACTTTCCACTCAACATTGTCACTGTTTTGTTGGCGGGACAAGATGTTCCGGCGACTTGGTGTGAAGACCTCATCGTTTGCACCCTCCCACTTATCCGCACTGTTTGCACCTTGATGCTCCTGTTGTTTCTGCATATTGACCAGCTTCTCTTCAAGTTCTGGACTTAAATTACCCTGCCTAAGGGCATTTGAAATGGCTTTAGAAACAACACAAATTATTAGCCAGATACGGGTAATTGTCGCAAGGGTACTTACACTGTTGTATGTAGCCGCTGGTGACAACAAAGCTCTCGCTCTGCTTATCCTCCACGCCCCCTGTGGGTGACGCAACATCGGTATGGTTGGCCGGTTCGCTTTGCTCTAGGCCCTCTAGTAGGGAAGAAGCACCGACAGAGGTCTGGTTAATGGTTATATTAGTGTTTTCGGTTTGTGCACATTTACTATGCTCCTGCTCATTGCCATTGTTGGTGGCATTAATTCTAATAGTTGGACTGGCTTCATAAGTAGTGGTTTGCGCAGTGGCGTCGTTGTCGATGTTGGTCTGCAATGAACATCGTTTAAGGTCTTCACTTTCATATTTTAGGCGATGCTGTTCGTTATTGTCTTGATCTTGATCTTGAACTAGAACTAGATTTTCAATTTTTAATTTTCTTTGTTTGCTGATTAAGCTTACGACTAGTGTTGTTGCAGCACGGATCACTTAACAAAATGCTACCCTGGGTTACGTCATTGGGGAATGGTGGGAGTGGTGGGAATGGTGGGAATGGCGGGGATGGGGGCTTATCTTGATACCGCGGACTGCAGATGACGATAATCTCGTCATCGTCGTCCTCGTCTTCGTCTTCTTCCTGCATTTCATGCGACATATAACTCGAATTCGCCCCATAGGCAATTGACAAGCTGTCCGCAATCTAATTTAGGATATACTCTTTTTAATCGGATTTAATCGGGTCTCATTGCATATATCTAAACGAACGTAAGCGAGAGGTTGCAAATTGCGTTTGACAGAACCACCTACCTGACTTTAATCAGAGATCAGTTGTAGTATTTACTCCAGGCAACCTTTTAGTGTGTTATCATAGTTGAGTTATTGTAGTTGAGTAGTAGTAGTTGGAGGTGGCGGAGAGATTAACACGTGGTTAGGAGTTGTAGTTGTTGACACGCGACATTTAGGCATGGTAAGGCGTTTTAAGCAGTGAAAGCATGAGTTTTATTTCAACGTATTGACAATTTGTAGTACAGAGATATGGTAGAAATCGAACTGGATTTAAAAATAATACGCAAATTGTGGCAAATATAGTAAGAGGCTATGTAAATGATGGAAGGTGGGGGAATGTCGGTGAGTTTCGTGTGTTTCGGGGTGTATATTTTTGGCATGTTATTGCGGATTTCGTTTTGGACAAGTGTAAAATTTTATTTCGATTTAGATGAGATGATTATAAAAATGGTTAAGCCTTTGTGTTCATTGCGAAGGATTTCATAAAAACTAGTTCCATCGCGACGCTAGCACATGCGTTAGGTCTTCTTTTAATTGCCATTTTTATGTAGCCTTTTTGGATTTAGAGAACGAGATTTGCCTTCGATTAGTTTAACTTCAATGTCAGCCAACTAAAACTCTGTGTGTGGTTAATCTCTGCATCGATTTTCATTACGATTCATATTTGAATTGGAACGGAACAGTGATTCGATTGGCCATTGATAGAGATGTATTAATCCTTCGGTTTGCACTCAAATTCAACTGATTTCTGATTAAAATTCATGGCCCATTCGGCTTAATGATTGCTATTCTTGCACTGATTTACAGTTTTTGTTTGTCTAAAGAGTCTTCTTCATACCTATATAAGAAGCATGCGCTTTTTGTCAACACAAAGGCCAATTTGCAAAATAATCATCCAACTAATTCAGAAACAAAAATTTACAAAGACCCTCACAATGTGTGTTTGGGGAACATCGATCAAGATGTTTACTTTGCCAGAATGCATATATTTCTCCATAGCAAACGACACACGTCTTAAAGTTTGTAAAATCAAGTCGTTTTACTAGGTGTGTGTGCGTGTAAATGTCCTGGAATTATTTAATGCAAGAAAGAAAGGAACTAAGCCACTTGTATGTACAGCTTGGGAGTTCTAACGAAGTATTTATGCCGTCTTAAAATATTAGCATGTAGGGTTAATTTAAGTCGAGTGTTAAGTCTATCGTCAAGTGTTACCTCCTTTCTTTTTTGCTCCTAATTTCAGTACTACCAAAGACACTAGAAGTACTAAGACGCCGAACGCCATACGATTTTTTTGCACACTAATTTTCGCTCAGGCTGTATCAATGCAGCTTAACCCGTATGTACACACACACACAGTCGTCGGCCGCCGCTATGTACGGTTGCCATGGAGACTGAGAGAGTGAGAGAGTGGCTCGCATATTGCAAATCAAATGTATGGTCGTTACTTATCTTAGTAATTCTAGTGTCTTTGGTACTACTGAGTGGGTGTTATATCTCTCAAGTGGTTTCACAGCATTTACATGGGGTGGATAGAAGGTTTTCTGGGAAATGTAAGCCACTGCATACATTTCTAAGTAATGCCATTGAAACGGATAACTTATCTAGCATGGGGATGTCTTCATTTGTTTTTGTTTTTTGTTTGTAAAGAAATAGAGCTGGTCCCCAGTATTTCGGTTTGCATAATAGGTTTTATTGCAAAAAGCGCTTTACATTTTACAAGTATTTTAGGTATTACTTAGAAACCAAGTGTCTCCAGGCAAGAAAACTTATTCGCAGCAACGTGGTCTAATACTTTTGCCTTGGCTTAAAACATAGGGTGACAGTCTAGGTAGTTGTTCAGTAAATTTGCTTAATGAGCTTGTGCCCACTATCTAATGGTTACTTATAACTAGGAAGGTATTCACATTTTACTCTAAATACAATCGTGTGGTTTTATTTAAATAAACAAAATAAATATTGCGTATGTGTACGTAATTTGTGGAAAAATACATTTCTAGGCATTAAACTTCCCGCACGGAGGACTGGCTGTTGAATAATTATTGCAAAACTAAGCCATTGTGTATTTTTAGTGAAAGTCTTCGTTGCTGTTCTTGGGAAATACAAAAGCATATCCAGTTCTTATATAGATAATCGCTTAGGAATGTATGTATACAGATTGGCGAACGCAAGGTATTTAAAATATATTTAATGAGAAGTTATATATTAAAAAACAAACAAACGAGTTATAAGTACCGAACAAAACGTAAAAGAAGTGCAAGTAAAGCAGCGACATGCCTCTCTGGTTTCATGAACAATTAAATATAACTTAAACGTAAATATAGAACAAATAAATTGCCATTTGGGTCGAGTCGGGAGAAGCAGCCCTACAAGTCCTGATATATTCCTTACTGCTTTGCTCCGCATTAAAGTTACAATTAAAAGCTACTCACTTGTTGATGCGTAGCCGATTGGTGGACTGGGGTGAGTGGAGGCGGCTGCGACTGAACTGCTGTTTCCGGCTGCACAGCCAGGTAGATTTTAGTTGGCCCCAAAACGCCAAGTTTCCCGTTGGACTCTTGGGCTAAAGTAGATTGGAGAAAAGTGGTCAGTCTCAGTTATAGTTCATTAAATAAATATTCGCTCTAACTCACCTTTCATGAGCTGCTGCTTGACCTGGGTTTGCACCAGTTGCAACTGTTGGGCAGTGAAGTCGTTGCCCACCAGGCCTTGCAGTACAATGCGGGGCCCGTGCTCCGTTTGTAAAACCTGAGCGGTGACACACTTGATGACCGTTCCAGGAGGCTGATTCTGAAGGAGGCTTTCTTCGACACTCATGGGCTGTTGCTGGCCTTGCCCCTGCATTGTTTGGGACACAATGGGCTGTTGCTGCGGAGGCAAGGAGCTCACGGGTGCCTCAAAGCTTGTGGTTGACTGCTGCTGGATTTGCTGCTGCTGGACAACCACTTGCTGTGGGCTCTGTGGGGGAAGCGCCTGCTGCTGCTTGACTGGAGAGCTCTGTGGACTTGCCTGCGCCACGGCAGTGGATGAATTATTCGTGACGATGTGAGCGTTTCCGTCGCCTTGGTGCTTGACATGTGCCACAATTTGCGCCTGGTTATTGCCCAATGGTTTCACTATAACTTGCTGGCCATTCACCGTGGCCACCTGCAGCTTGCCCTGCGCCAGTTGCTGGGCCAGTGTCGAGTTCGGAACAAGCACCTGTTGTATTCCGGACTCATTGCACTCCGCACTGTTGATCTGCGCCTTCTCCTCGACTGGCTGCTGGGGCTGTTGTTGTTGGACCACAAGCTGCTTCATCAATTTCGGCTGGGCAGTTGGCGAGGATTGGAGAACTTGGTTCGTTTGAACCACAAACTGTTGCTGTGGCTGAACGATGTGCTGCTGCTGCTGTTGCTGCTGCTGCTGCTGCGTTTGAATCTGCTGCTGCACCATTTGCAGGGCCTGACTCTGCGGCACATTCCGCTGGGTAACTATAGTCTGGCCGGGGCTCAGGATGATGCGCTGTCCGCCCACCACAATCTGCTGCTGCACATTGCTCGTGTTCACAATTTGCTGGATCACCTTTTGTGTGGGCTGACTTGCCACCTGGTTCAGTGCAATCTGCTGTGTTTGCTGCTGCGGCGACTGCTGAATTTGTTGTGAGAGGACTTGAGATTGTACAAGTTGCTGCTGCTGCACCGGCGATGCTCCTTGTTGTTGCGCAGACGATGTGGATATGATAACCTTTTGTCCCTGAGCATTTTGGCCGACCACAAATTTAGATCCAGATTGGACGAATACTTGCTGCAGGTTCTGTCCAGGCGTCGAGGTGTTAACCACCTTTGACACTGTCTTCTGCAAGGTCGGCGATGAGGTCGCTGAGGCAGAAGCAGCTGCTTGTTGTTGCTGTTGGGCCAGCAGTAGTTTATTTTTTATTTGCGCCAGCGGCAGAGCGACGCGTTGCGACGATGCCATCGATGGGGTCCCAGGTGTCTTCGTGACATGCTTCACTGCGATTTGTTTGATCAGGGGACTGACCGGCGTCGTGGAAGTTGCTGTGGAGGTTACTGCTGGCGACGACGGCGTGGATACAGCCTTGATGGGCACTTTAATCTTGTTTCCTATAATAAAGTAGTGGTATAATTGTAAATTTATTACTTATTACACAAGATTTTTATACTAAGAGAATTAAATACACGAAGCACCCTGCTTCGCAGATACGTTTATATGGTAGCTATCAGATATAGTTGTCCGATTTTAAGGAAACTTAACAAAGTGTGCTTTTTGTTTAAAAAGAGCATGTATAATGTAATAGGTATGTAAGGTGTAAAATTCATATGTAAAATATGAATTTAGACCTAGCTTTTCTACAGCAGCTATATGATATATTAGTCCGATTTTAATAAAATGTCTAGGGTGTGGCTATACTCATATTATACGGGCACACATAAAGTTTCATTCGGATATCTTGACAAATAGCGAAAATATGCCAGTTTTTCACGATCTTTTCGATCGTAGCTATATGATATAGTTGTCCGATTTCGGCCGTTCCGACATACACACTGCTTGCAAAAGTTATAACACTATCCTTAAAGTTTCAGCCCGATAGTTCAAAAATATAAACCGACAGACAGACAGACAGACGGAAATGGCTAGATCGACTCGGCTGGTGATGCTAATCAAGAATATATATACCTTCACTGCGTTGCAAAAATCTTGGCAGAACTATAATACTCTGCAAGGCTATAAAAACTCCAATATGCTCTCTAGGTTAACTCATAGTCAGCTCGATTAAATATAATCTTATAAGTAATCTTTTCAATTAAATACAAATCAATATATTTACCTTGCGTCGGTGTATTTGAGGATGTACTAGTGGTGGTCAGTACATGGAGTTTGCCATCCGGCATTTGAACCAGTTGCTGTCCAGGGTTTAATCCGCGCACACTCACTTTGCCATCCGGTCCTCTTATGATCTGTACTTTGTGTGGAGTGGGCGTAGACGGCGTAGATTGGGTGCCAGAAGACGTGCTGGCTACAGCAGGGGAACCAGCTGCGGCCGATGTGTTTGCTGCTGCTGCTGTGCGGGACACCTGTGTCACTGCCTGCTGAATAATTCGAGTGGTTCCATCCGGATTCTTCACAATGACGCGTCTGCTGCCAATAACCTGTCCTTTAACTGTGAAAATAAGATGGCATGTGAATGGAGTGATATTTCATTGAACCATATTTGATTTCTTACCTGGGGTTATGGAGCGAGTGACCTCGCCACTGCTGACAAGCTTTCGCTGCTGATGAACAGCGCGTTGTAATTTCAGCTGTTGCTCCATTTTTTCCTTAACATCTTCGCTCGATTTCGGAGTAGATTGAACTCGGCCAGATCCGCTGGGAGATTCGTTATTTAACGTACTCGCTCCATTATTACCACTGGCTTCCACTTGGCGAGATGCCACTGATCGCGTCACTGTGGACAATCGAGCCTTCTCCTGTTTTTCGCCAATGAATTTGATTTCCCATAACTCCAGTTTATCCTCCTCGACCCATTCCTCGCTAATTTGTGGCTCGGTTGGCTGAGGGGATTCAGCGCGCTTTCGTTTTCGAAGTCCAGACCGTATAGATGTCACTTCTGCAAGCAAAAGAGAATATATCAATTGCATGTGCAAGTCAGTGCAATCAGTATAGCCAAAGACGCTAGAATTACTAAGATGACTAGCGACCATACATTTGAATTGCCATACGCAAGCAACATTTTCTGTTTTGGACGAAAATTGCGCTCTGCCGCTCTCACAAAGTTGGGAGCGTAAAAATTTACAAATATAATGCGTCGGCTGCCAATCGCTCTCTCTGTCTCCATGGCAACCGTCGTCACTAGGACGTTGCGATATGTCCTACACGAAAAATGAGTGTGCAAAAATAACGTCTGGCGTTCACCATCTTAGTAAGTCTTGGCTAGTGTTTATTCCCAACACAGATTAAAATAAACAAAGTCGCAATTGCATTCAGCTTACTTACCTCTAATAGTCTTTGGCATTTCAAGCGGGATGACAACTTTTCGGCGCAAATAGCTCGTCTTTTCACCAAACCGGCCCGCATGGCGAAGTTTCAGCAACTCCAAGGTGACGATTTCCGTTTCCGTCGTCACCTGATGCTTGCCATCTGTGGACGGCGGCTTCGCAATCATGTCGTCCCAGCGAAGACAAGACCACAATATTCGCAGCTGAAGGGCTAGACTGGACAAGGTCGTGGCGTTGGACGTGCGGTAGGACCAGCACGTTCGAAATAGTGGACGGGAGCACTGGTACTGCCAGATGGTGTTATTTTTTGCTGCGTGATGGAAGCCATTGGCGGCTGATTTTCCGCCTAGTCGCGCCAACTTGAGGAGCTCAAAGCGCGGCAGCACCAACAGGCTACGTCTTTTCTTATGAGTGAGGAAAGTGGAAATGAGAGGGTACCTCGAGTATGACGGCTTCTTGGAAACGATTGTTTTGTCCTCGGTTTTCACAGCCTGCTCATACAGTTTGCCCACGTCATTGAGGAGATATACACGGCCCCGCGGAGAATTGGGTGAATAGACACGCTCCTTTCCGTTCTCATAGTACTCCCTTTCATATTTCTTGACACACTCGCGCTTCACGGGACGAGGAGTGATTGGAAACCTCCGGTTCTGCTTGTTGAGCGGTATATCCTTGTCCAACGTTTGATCCAACACATCTTTGGTGCCTATATAGGCCTTTTTAGATTTCTGGTTGCGCTTTCGCCGCCATCCGGGAGTCATGTCAACATCTTCGGCGTTGCCACCAGCACATGCCGCCGTTAGCCCAGCTACTATTGAGTCTTCAGTGCTCTCAATTTCCACATTACTGCACACGTCCATGCTCTCGATGTAGTCCATTTTGTCGGAGTCTTGAGTGCTATCTTCGTCCTTGATTTTGGCAGATTCGGCTTCTGCCAGCAGGAACTCAGCCAAATACTCATCTGTAAACTGGACTGCATGCGACCGCGCCTGTTCCCAGTCGTGCAGTAAGTCCAGCGGTGCTTCAGATTCCGGCGATTTGCCATCTTCCGCTTCATCTGAAGTCAGCTGAGTGGACTCCCGCTTGCCCTCTGTAAGCTTCTGCTCCAGAATAGAGGGTTTCTTCACAGCTCCCAGTATGGCCGCCACGGTCTCCTTCGAGCCATTGCCCGCAGTGTGAGCCTTTCGCAGCAGCAGCAAGAGCTCCTTCTTGGCCCGCGCCTTTTGGAGACACAGTGGCGAGTAGCAAGTGTTCTGTGTTATTTGAGATACGGCATTTGAGTTGGTGTTGCACTCCTTTGTGTAGCAGCGGAAGGTCTTGGCGAAGCGATTCAGCTGACTGAACTGCAGGCGCACCGTTTGGATTTGCTTAGCAAGCGAGTTGACAAGCTCAAGGTTTACGTTGGCAGGACCGCCTTTGGCTGCCACGTCAGTGAGTCGCAGCAGACGCTTCTCCAGATACGTAGGCTTGCTGTTGGCTGCCACATGGGAAAATGAAGCTATTAGTGGCTTCTGATCAGCGTCAGCTTTGCTAGCCATTTGCTCCTCGGCCTCCGCCAATTTCATGCGACGCTCCAACAGATCGTCTAGCCGACACTTTCGAGCCACTTTGGGGTAGTAAATGCGGCCTGGAGCACTGAGGGCCTTGCTCACGTCTATGTGCCCGGTGACCTTTTCCTTAACATCCTCGATTACCTTTACATTGGTATATTGCTCTGGCAAGTAATGGCACACCTGGCCATCCACATTGCTCGACTCACATTGCTGCATGAAACGCTGCGTTCGCGGGTCGACCAATATGATTTCATTGACGGCCTTTTCCTCCCCCATGGTGTAATGCACGTACACTCTGTTGTGCACCAGGGGTTGGGCTCGTCGGGCTCGCACACCGCAGCGCCTGCTGCTCGAGAGCCAGAGCCAGCCCCACTGTCCGTGCACACGATATTCTTCACCTTTTTGTTTCCAGACCTGGTGCTTGAGGCCCAGGGAATACTTTATGTAGTTGAAAGCCAAGCGGTTTCGCTCTTCCTCGTCATCCCGCTCCCGCTTCTCTCGCTTCTCCAGCTTCTTTCGCTCCTCCCGTTCGCCGCTGGTTATGCGCTGCAGAGTGGTGTGTCCCAGCTGCTCGTGCCAGACATTGGCGAAGACAACGCTCTTCAGGGACGACTGAAACAGCAACAACACAGCCGCAAAGTCCGTCGCGCGCCGGGCGTTCATCACAGCGGCATTCCAGACCTTCTTGTTGACCACCCAGTTGGGGTTCAGGAAGGGGGCTGCTATATTCGACTCGAAGTTGACCAGCGTTTGCCTCAGTGTGGTGATCATGTTCTCGGTGGATCCCATGGTAACGCCAATCCACTTAAAGTCCGAGGCAGTCGTCAGCGAAAACTTGTGGGACAGATGTCGGCGCTTGTCCCGCTCCTCGTTCCGCTGCGGCTTGTTTAGAGCAATCGGATTCGTGGAATACTGGTTGACATAGTTCTTGAATCCCTGCTCCATTCCCAGCTTAAAGTACAGCGTGCCGTTGTTCAGCTGATTTGACTTCTGTCGCGTGACCATTTTGGTTTCCTCCTGCTTCCTCGAACCCTCTGCCGATGGGCTCTCAGACTTGACAACACCCTCCTCAGCTGCCGCGTCCGCTGCCTCCTTTTCAAGTAGTTCGTTTGTAGCCTCTTGTTCGATCTCAATCAGACTCCGCTTGGTGTGCTTGTGCTCATTGGTTAGCGTCTCGGTCAGCTTCATTTGGCGCTCGATTTCGTCCCTGCGCTCCAGCAGCTGTGCATGCAGGCGGGTCTCCAGCTCCTCGGCATCCAGCCGGCTGAGCAGCATCTTCAGCTTACTCGTCGTACTGTAGTACCAGCAGCTGCAGTCCGTTTGATCTTCGATGAAAATGCGGCGGGCAATGAACCAATATCTCCGCCCATGACGATCGACCCCCAGACTGTCGTGCCGGATCAGGACCCCCTGCTTTTCCTGGGGCAGCACGCAGTCGATCACCCCGCTGACCTTGTGTGAGCGACAGAGCCCGCACTGCCAGTCCTCAGTGGGTACGTCATTCATTGGCGGGTCCACGCATTCCAAGTGATAGACGGCCGGGCAGGTTTCGCAACATAACAAGTCCCCGAGGCGGTGGCACACACGACAGTGGTCGTCGTAGTGAATCGGGCCCTCCTGGAGCATTACGTCGCGTATGGAATTGGCAGTCAAAAATTGGTCTGCCAAAAACTGGAGCACATCGAGTCGGTTGTCAATAGACGTGTAGGGGTATTCCGTTCTACTCAAAATGTGATACACGTTCCGATCAAACGTCCTATCACTCTCCACGTAGCTGCGCAGCACCTCCGGCCACGTTATGGTGTCGATCAAGTACAGGCTGATGTTAACAGTATCCTTTTGGTCCAGCGGCCCGAAATGCGTGCCCTGTGCATCCTCTTCCCGCAGGATCGCCTTCAGCAGCATTATGTGCACGTCCGTCAAGAGAGCGCTCTGCTCGTCGCAGGCCAGGGCGGCGGCAAAGTCCTCGAATCGGAATGGCGACAGACGCACCAAGTGGCGGAAACGTCGCAGCACTTCATAGATGCTGAGGGCGCGCAAGACGTGGGCATTGGCTATTGACAGATCCTCTGAAGAGTCCGGCAGCTCTAGCGGTGCATACTGCCGCCCCTCCTGCAGCCACACAGGTTCCGGGCTGGGCGGACGTGGGGGCCTGCCAGCTCCGTTTTGATTAAAGCTGCAGACGGAGAATTCGGATTCGCTCTCATTTGCTGCGTCCAGGCTTTCGTCGTCGGTGGGGGTAAGTAGCATGTCATCCTCATTTTCCGACTTGTCTTCCTCGGAGTCTCCGAAATCCGACCCGTAGTGGTACTCCGACTCGTACCCTGTAAAAACAGGCAAATACAGTAATCAAAATACGTTTTGTTGAAGCATTTACCTCTCAAGCGACTGCTTGAAGTATAGCCTGACATTTTCTAGCACCGATTTTCTCGTATTTAGACATAAGGCATTGGCAACACTGTTTGTTGTGCTATGTGAACCCCCAGTCACCAGTCAGAGCCAAAGGGGTCGAGTGCAATATTGCAGAATCTTAGCAATGCTTATTTAACAACAAAAGATAAATGTTATTTCAGGAAGCCGATGTTTGTGTACCCTTGAAATTTGACAATTGATTTTGTGACAGCTGTTAGACATAGACTGATTGTTATCAAATCCAAAAAAAGTAAATAAACATATATCCCTGGATGTAGCTTATAACAATAACTATTGATTATACAGCTAGGAATATAGGTTACAAGAAAATAATTAGAAAACTCGAAACTAACTTAATGGAAGCCATTCAAAAGCCACCGAATCTGTGGCTCCAACTGGGGTTTGAAGCCATCTCTGAGACCAAGTGAAATAATATACCCGAAAGGCTCTGGGACTTTGGACAGGACTAAGCTGGGCCAGGACAAAGTTTATTAAAAACTAAACAATAACAATTACCTTTTCGGGCAGCATAACTGCTAGTATTGGGCTGCACAGTCGACTTGCGTCCGCGTCCCCGCTTGGCGGCGCTTCCCCGATTGCTGCGGTTGTGATTGTTGTGGCTGCTCCGGCTGCCCTCGTCGCTCTGCGGGGAAATGCCCCTGGAGGCCGACGGAGTGCTGGGCTGCGACTTTCCTTCGCTTAGATATTTCGGCTTCTTGAGCAATTGGTAACTGAATCGTCCTGACGCCCGCTCGTTCGGCGTCTTTGGCGGCCGACCACGTTTACGGCTACCGCGGCCGCTCATATCGGCTGTGGCTGTGTTTTCTCTGCTTTCACTGTTAATTGCAATTTAGCTTCCTGCTCCTTGCGCGTGGGTGCGGCTTTAATTAGATATAGTTCCGTTTTAGCGATGCGAGGCTGCTCATTAGATCTGGAACGGAAGAATTAGGCTGGTTTAGTTTAGTGCAAATTGCTTCTGCTGCTTCTCACTGCCACCAGCCATTTACGGACACACTCAAACACACATTTACTCGGTGGCACATACAGGGAAAAAATCGATCAGATTCATTTCATTGTGGGTAATTGATGTCTATCAACTTTTTCAGTCATCCCACGAGAACTGCAACATTTTCGTAAAACAAAAACGCGCCAAAACAAGCACCGTTCTATTAAGGATGATAGTTTTAATATATTAAAAGTAGACAGAATTTGTACAGTACAGAATTGCCTGTATGTATGTGTGTATGTGTGCGAGCATATGAAGCCAACGCACATTGTCCGCCATTTAAAGAAGTGTGAAAATTTTCCCGTACACGAAAATGTTTCTTTCAAAAACAACACAAATCACCGAATCACAAATCATTACCCCGCATATTGAAAAACAAATTCGCCGAGTTTTTATTACACAAATATTAAGTATTTTTAACTATCTTCCACAAGCAAGCCTTTTACCTAACATTTCAGATCTGGAGATGGAAGAAACATCGACGGACCATCGATACATCGATGTTTTTAAAATGTTCAAGACACGCGATGCTCTTTGCTAATGCATTTTTTACTTTTTCGACAAAGGTGTTTTTTTAATATTATACTTCTCAATCGAATTTACAGTTTCAAAACTACGCTATTCGTAAGAAAACATTAATAAACATAAATTTATAAACATCGGATCATCGGTATTCGTAACCGTCTGTTTTTCCATCTCTAGTTCTGAACATAACTGAGTACAGTCAGCCAATCACAGCTACTCTTTTATTTCTCCGTGTCGAAAGCGACATCTATCGGTCGGTTTATGCACCAAACTTGTGATGGTTGCACGAGGGATATCGTCATCATTGCTATCGATATTTTTATTAAATCGTTATGACGGCTGAGTTTTAAATTCTGGCGCCAGACCGTTGCGATTTAAATATGAGCCACATTTAGATGCATATTTTTCCCATTTCCGTGCCACAATGTCTTTTCTTATGTACTCATGTATTGATGCTGACCAAATTTTAAAATAATGTAAATTCCTACTAATTGGCAAAAATATTCCTTACACGACTCTAGAAAATTATTGTGGGCATCGTAGCATGGTGCCTATTTTAATTTATTTTATTTATTATTTATATTCTAATTAAACTTTTGGTGAAATTTTCAGAAAATAAATGCTTTACTTGGGAAGCATTACCTGAAACACAGAGTTGTTTCATTGAAGTTCTTGAATTTGTAGCCCTGTACACATTGCTATCTTATCAGCTACACCAGCCAACCGATACAATGGCAGAATGCGGACTGTTTATTCTCTAGTATTAATTTATTAATCAACCTCAGCGGTTGCATTCCTAATAAATATTTTTTCCCAGTGAGCTTACACATTATTGTTCTACATGTGCGAAAATTCCAGTCAGCATGTAATCGGTTCTTTCAGTGCACCAAAGTCCATTGTAAAAAGTTGACTATTTCCCTAAGATTCCTTTGGCTGGATCAGAAAACAGTGCATTTTTAAAGGATTTGTCACACATCCATGAGTGTTCCTATCAAACGGGCTTTTGCAGGTTCGTGAAAACCATATTTCCCAGAAATTGATTCTGTTTAAAGAACGTGGGAAACAACCTGCTACCAGTGCGCTTACACATTAATCTGACGTCATGTGCTTGATATTGATAGCGCGAAAAGAAGAGAGGAAAGCTCTCACCAGCTTGGATTTTTAAAGATAAGATAAATGCATATCTCCTTGTTTTAACGACTAGCGCACATAAAAAATAGTTGTTTACATACTCATCGAGTGTGCAGTAACGGACCTCTATATATACATATAATATGTTTCGTACTTTGGGCAACACTGCTTAAATTTATACACCTGTGTCGGCCATTCAAACCGTTTTATTTTGTATTTAGTGTAGATCAAGAAGATAAGAAAAATGAATATTTGGTTTTGGAGAATCACCTTGACGCTACTAAGTTTAAAGGTGATCTGGAGCCATCCAGAGGCTGCGGAACAAGCCGGCAATGGATTTGTGAATTTTAATGCATTAAATACGTCGAGGTAAGGAACTCTTTAATAGTTTATGTAATTGTACATTATTTTTAATACTTTGCTGGCATTGCAGTATACATTTCAATGGGACTGTAAGTCCCACGCCCAATTCCGTTTTGGTTGACACAATTTCCACTGCTATTGTGGAAGAAAGCTCAACAGAACAGGCTGTAACTACAAACAAACTACAAAGGTAAGGAACTCTTTAATAAATAGTGTATGTAATTTTATTTTTAATACTTTGCTGGCATTGCAGTATACATTTCAATGGGACAGAAAGTCCCAATTCTGTTTTGGATGACACAATTTCCACTGCTATTGCGGAAGGGAGCTCAACAGAACAGGCTGTAACTACAAACAAGCTTCCAGCCGTTGAAATTTCTTCTCAAAAGGGAGCCGAGCCGGCCGATTGTTCTCAGCGTGAAAAATATAGGATACAGCCTATAGCAAAAGACTCGTCACGTCTGCGAAAATGCTGTCCACATGGAGAGAATTTGGACATATATCGTGAGAACCAAAGCGATTCAATGTGCGACAGTGCCGTGGTAAACTTTGAACCCACGATAATTACTGCAGTTCTGTTCGATAACTGCATTGAGGACCTGGAAATTCCGACTGTTCTCTCCTATGAGATTGGCAATCCCTGCAACAGGTATGACAGCAGACCATGATTTGAATATAGTTAGCTTTTTCGCTTTTTGAGTAAGTGTTCATAATACTAGTTATCTATTGTAGCCTCCGTTAGGCTTTGTTTATATTTTTTAACATTCAATTATATCCGTCACTTGTCGAAATCGGTAACCTCCAAGAACGGGAGGGCGCAATACCTATTTTCAAAAATCATTCAAAGAATTTTACTTCAAGTTTAGCTCGCTTCAATATGACGATCAGGAGGATGCTTTCTTCGTGCTGCAAGATGGATCCCTGTTAATCATCGACAAGTTTGGCAACGAATCATATACTGTCGAGCATAACTACTGTTTGGACATTGACAAGTCGGGAAATTTGTTTGCCTTTACGTGCGTTACTCAAGTCGAAGAGCAAATCGCATTTGCCAAGGTAAGTTGATTTTCTTTAATTTCCTACCTCAATACTTACCCTTATAGTATTTATTGCAGGTCATTTTCGTTGCTGTCTTAATGCTGATATCGATGCCCTGCCTGCTTCTGGTCAGCTACTTGCACATGACACTGCGTCTTCTGCGGAATCTGCATGGCCTCTCCCTGAGCCTGATGTCCCTGTGCCTGGCTTCTGGGTACTTTGTGCACTCCGTTGTGCATATCTACGGAATATCGAACACTGGATTCATTGGCTATGTCATACAGTTCTTCATTCTGAGCTACTTCTTCTGGTATCTCGCCATATGCTTCAACGTTCTCCTGAACGTATGGTACAAGTTGCCTTGCTGCATACAGCTGACAAAGTCCTGGGCAGCGGTGAACTTCGCGTGCTACTGTATTTTGGCCTTCGCCGGACCGGCTACCATAGTGACCATGACTATCCAGAAAGGATTGCCAGGAATGCCGTCATACTTTCTGCAGGGTCTCACGGAATCCATACGCGACTCCCAGCGCTACTTTATACCGCCAGTTTCCACCGTATTGTTCCTTAGTTTCCTGGTAAGTTTACTTGGCCTAAACGAGCAAATACACTTGATCAGCGGAGTTTATGTCCCCCAGATCAACATTATATCATTCTTTGGGTTTCAACGCATCAACGGGTATGCCAAGGCTGGCAGCGAAGGGAGTGAGCACGGACGAAGCCATGAGGGATTCGATCAGCAGAAATACGAAGACGTTAAAAAGGAGTAAGTGGTGGCTTCCGCATATCCTGAATCCAAATAACTAATGTCTTTAAACAGTGCCAAATGTGTCAGCCTGCTTGGAATAATTATGGTCATAAGCTGGCTTCTCGAAATAGTCACGTTTTACTCGGGTTCGAAATCGAATTACCTGCTGCTCTGCGACATGGTGAACGGCCTCCAGGGCGTTTGGGTATTGCTTATTTTCCTCGTTGTGCGCAGGCGCCGCACTATTATTCTACGCTGGTGGTATGATCGGGGCTCCCATGAAATTGGAGGCACCGAGCTGCAAGCACTCAGTAAAAATAACAATCCCACATAGATTTAAACATAAATTCAACCTTTGTCTACGTTTTCAACTAAAGTTGAAACCCCAAAGAGGTTTAGATGATTAAGCCATGTTAGCGATAAGATGTTCAACATAACGCTCGCAGAATCCATTATGTATTCCTACCCAAATGAATAAAATGATTGGGCACAATGCACAGGAAGTGGTTCCTTGTGTCGCAGAGAAACATCAGCTGTATTCATTTTGAAATATTGTACGTATCAGCCGGATAACAATCAGTGTATATCCAGTGATGCCAAAGTATTCTATGGTTTAGTTTTTTGTAAATACGCAGCAACGCAGAACAAAAGACTACTTACTAAGACGTCGAACGCCATAGGATTTTTTGGACACGCCTTTTTCGTGTAGGACATAGCGAAACGTCCTATCAAAGACGCTTGCCATGGAGACAGAGAGAGAGAGAGCGCAACTGTATAGTCGCTACTCATCTTAGTAATTCCTATGTCTTTGGCAGAACGTTGTCCAAAGCCACAATGCATTAAATTTAAGGTATGCACAACAAAGATAACGGCCAGATAACACATAAATATGCATACAAATCGTTTATTTATATTTGTAAATAAATATTAAATGTTTGTTGTCTTATATGGTCATATAAAGTTAAATAGTCCATTTATTGTAAGAATTGTTTACCATCTATGCTACTACGCTAATACTCTTAGGGGAAATGTGTATTTATGGGGGCGATCCGAACCGAAGTGAGCCTTTCTATATATTTTGTTAGTGGATTGCGAATGTTTTGTTTAAACATGATGGGGAGAAAACGGGCTTGCTTACGTTTACCTTTTACGTAGTGGCGATTTCATCATAAGAATATTTGTGTATTTACATGTTATATGCTACGTAAATGGGATCCAACTGGTCGGCCAGGAAGCCGTCCCGTAAATGCATCCGTTGCTTTTCGCCGCGACTATTGATGGGCACCACACCTGAAAGCAAAGGGTTAGTAGAAACACATCTGCAATCACACCTTTGATCCGCTGATACGCTGCTATATGTGAGAACAATACAAACCTGGATCAACGACCACAACGACGCCCACAATTAGCTGATGATCTTCTAATACTGTGTTTGTGACCAAGGGCACCAAGTCCAGAGCTTCCGATTCATTTCCGTCCAGCTCAACAACTACTACCAACAAATTAGTCCAGGTGAAAACGGCGCTGCAAAGGGGAGAGTATGCAATTAGTTAGTTTAATGACATGGATATCACTCGGCAATGCCCTACCACTCGGCAATTTTCTTGTGACAGCGCATTACGGAGTTCTCGATATCAATTGGATGATAGTTCATGCCCCGCAGAGAGATCACTTCATCCACGGCTCCGACCACGTACACGGCATCGTGTAGTTCCTGATCATTTGGATTGCCTGCACCGCCTATGAGACTATGCTCCGAGTTTCCGCCCAACGAAGCGTTCGAGAAGTTCAATTGCAGCTGGCTTATGGAATTCAGGGACTCCGTATCGCTGTCGCGACTAGCCACACTCGGTGTGGTCTCGTCCAGCAACGAGGCTGCTTGTGAGCATTCGGTGCGCCTCAAGAATCCCAAGTATCCAGTGCGTGCATATAGCTCAGAAGTAGCCCCGGTCACCAGCTTGGCGTTGAAGTGGTCATTGTAGTCGGTTTCATCTCCGTAAATTGTAAAGTATCCGTTTGCATTATGCGGAGCTTGGACCTGAGCGAAGAGAGAGTACCTTAGTTGTGGCCGGGAATAAGGGTTGATATAGGTGGATAATTACCCAGATTTCACCCAAATGCGAGTCGCCACAGTGACCCTTTGTGTCGGGATTGGCAATTATGACCTTTACACCCGGCAGCAGCTTCCCTGATTCGATCACGCACAGCGAATTCGGCGCACCCCGCTCGACCAGCGCCACACGATTGTTTCGCAGAGCCCTCATGTCCACGTACACCTGGGCACTCTCCGCCGAGCTGGCTCCCTGCACACAAATGGCTGGATTTACCCGACACCCGAACGAAGTGGAGACGCAGCGAGTGTTCAAGCCCAGGGCTTGGAATAGCTTGCAGAACTGCTGGGTGAGCTGCACTCTGGGCCGCTCCTCCGCAACCACAACGCAGGTGCGCACGCAGCGCAAGTCGATGTTCCGCTGCTTCAGGGAGGGTATGGAGTTGCTCAGAGCCTTGGTGCACAGTTCAATCACTCCGTACGAGCAAAAGGTGTCGCGAACGCGGTGTTGCGAGAGCGTCGACAGCCAGAGGCTGGGATTGGCCTCAACCTCGTAGGGCGCGATAAGTATGGAGTGGTGGCCACTGTACACACCTATGAGAGTCCACATTACAAACCCAAGGCCGCAGTAGGGATCCAAACACAACGCAACATGGCGAGAGGGATACAGCTCGCAGGCCAATTTTAAACTGGCGCACAGACTAGAGAGAGATCTGTGGGATTGCACAAAGTTAGAAAAAAGGGTTTCTCGTTCCGATTTGCTTGTAAATACCGATGCGTTATGTTGACACCACTAAGCCGGCCACAAGTGGACACACTGAAGTCCAAGTAGGCGCTGGAGTCAAAGGAGACCGTGGCAATGCCGGCATATTTGCGCTTTGGGTTGTCGTCTATATCCAGAATAGGTGGCCATGTCTTTGGATCGATCGAAGTGGCCGCCTCCCGCGATTTCAGCAGCTTGATAATCGGTTGTATGGAGAGCACAATGCCACTCTTTGAGACATCCACAATCATGCGTACAGTGGGTAGCGTAGTATTCAGATTTTGTGGATGCGGAGGTCTTATGGTAATAGGTATGGCTCCCAAGTACAAGCAGCCATAGAACGCGCACAATAGGTCCAGTCCTGGTGGAAAAATGAGCGCTGAAAGACAGAGATTATTTCGCATTTAAACACAAATAAAGTCTACAAAAACATCCGTCTTACCAACATGATCGCCTGCCTCGATTCTTCCTCTTTCCTGTAGGAGCGCAGCTATCTTCTCTGCGCGCTTGTGCAGCTCGGAGCATGTAAGGGTCTTGGCAATGGCACCTGAAACATGCAAGTCAAGTATTCGGTAACTTATTCGCGTCAGAGCACAATCCTCACCCTTGGAATTCAGCAGCGTGAATATGATGTGATCCGGAGAGGTGTTTGCACGCCAACGCAGCACGCCCGTGATGAGTTGAGGCTGTGTGTTCATGGATCGAGAATTCAATAAAGATAAATAAAGAATAAATAAGACATAAACGTTCATTACCAACCTTACGCTCACAGTCCTCGCTCAATCCAACATCTCTGCCGTGGGCTTCGGCCAGACGATTACCCTGCACTAAATTGCCAACCATCACGGAGGCTGGTCCTACACCCGTGTCTGTAATACCACATCCAGATGATGAGCTTAGTTTTGCGGCAGTTTGCACACCTTTTTCGGTTTCGATTTTGGGGGATGGTTAGTAATAGTTGAATGATTTGTCGGTTTTTACAGGGATTCATTACGTTACGTAAATGATTAATTGAAGCGATTATTAGTTATGTTGGCGTTGTGTGTTGTCGATATTATACAGTGTCGTTATTTTGTTTGCGGTGAGTGTGGTGGTGGTCATGGTAGTAATCGCAGCATTGTTGTAGTGTTGTTGGTGGTTAAAAATAGAGGAAAGCAATATTTGTATTTTAATAAGGTAACGAAAGCACAGAGAGTCCAACAGAGCCAATTATTTAAACATATATATAACAATTCGGTGGAGGTCGCGCCGGGAACTCACCTTGGTGCATCTCCCGCGGCTTTGGCAGATTTGTGACACACGTGTGGGGACACATCAGCACGTTCGCCGGGTGCAGGGATCCCTCCAAGAACCTGCGCCTCGCCTCACACAGGTGTATGCCTCCGAGCGGAGTCTTGGGCAGATGATTGGGCGGCACCAGGGCCAGGCAATAGATGCCAACCTGATGGATGGAATCGACTGCCTGGAGCACGCGCGACATCCACTGGAAGCTCTCCTCCTCGGAGCAATCAGGACGCTGCTCCGCGATGACACACACGCGTTCGTCGCGCAGTACCTTGATGCTGAACACGGCTATCCGTCCCCGGTAAATAAAGCGCATGGGCTCCACCGCTAATACTGTGGCTATGATGTCGTCCGCATTATGCTTTCGGCCCGTAACCGTCATGAGGCCATCGCGGGAGCCGCAGACGAAGACCAAGCCTCCAGGACCCAGGAATCCAAGCAGTCCCGACCGCACGTAAAACTCTTCGCCAATCGACTTCGAAATCACATTCACCGTGCCGTTGCCGTCCTTCGGAGGCTCCAGTTCCTCGATCAAAGGCTGAACTTTGAAAGTGGAATTCGTCATGCCATCGAGGCCAAAGTAGCTGGCGCTCGTGGAGCCACTGGTAACGCATATTTCGCCCACTTGGTCGGTCTTGCAAAGCACTGGAACTCCCTCGGACCGCACGACTACCATTTGTGCTGCCGGCATGACCTGGCCGCAGTCCTGCAGTGTGAGCGACGTCAGAGAATCCTCACTGTCCACTCTCACCACACCGTGGGAGAGTGCTGCCATGGACAGCACACCGCGGCCCGTGGCGGACGGGCTGAAGCCGCAGGATCCACGCCCAGGACGACGCAGAGAAACTGTAAACACCTCCGAGCTGCTGGCACATGGACAAATGGCGTCCGACCGCAATCCCTTTGCTTGGAAAACACTTAAGAACTGGTCACAAGACGACAGTGACCAGGGGTTCGCTCCATCGGCCACCAATAGCATTCTCAGTGATGAAAGTGAGATGTCCTTGTGGTCTTTTGTCGCTAGCAAGCCCCAGTGCAAGTCACGACTCTTGACCAGGCAGCAGGAAGCCCGATGCTTGGTTATCAGCTGCATCCAGCTGGAGGGGCGCAGCTTCATCAGGGCATAGGGTATGAAAATGACGTGCATTCCGTTCAGAACCGAGGTCAAGACCGCATGCCACAGTCCAACTTCACGCTTGAAATCCAGAACACAGACAATGGTCTCGCCCTCGGTGTAGTGGCAGGCCATGGTCAGAGCCCGGCAATGGTTGATCATGGAGACGCGCGTGACAGTGACCCCTGGAAAGGAGAACGGAATCATTTGCACATTTGCTTGGGGCGAATCGACGGCGCTACGTACCCATGACACTGCCCTCCTTGTCAGTCGTATATTCTATGTAGGCTGCGGCCGAGTCATCGACCCGCAAGTTGCCCACATTGAATTCCTTGGGCGGCTTGGGTAAGTGCTCGGTCACAAACCATTGCAGGCGCGGCCAACCCTTCAACTTGGCTATTTCCCCGGTGGTCGTGGATTTTGGAAGTCCCTTCAGGCACGCCTCGGAGGTTAGGGCCACTGTTATGCCGCAGGAGCTCAGCAGGAATCCCACCTGCTGGGGCGGTGTGTCCGAGCTGGAGAGAGGCAGCTCTATTGGCAGGGGCACCAAGCCCCGAAACATGCAACCGTACCAGGCTGTAATGAAACTAAAAACGACTCGCGATTAGCCTTGTCTCCACTGTACTATGATCTGATTATTTACCCACCTCAAGGGATCATTGTTAGGATACACCAAAGCCACTCGATCGCCCGGCTTGAGGGTCACTTGCTCGGGACCCTTGCTGAATATCTTCGTGGACAACGCGTAGGCAATCTTTTGTGCTCGCGACAGCAGCTTGCCGTATGTCAAAGTGGTTGTTATCTTGCCATTAGGATCAAGGACCGTGGCCATGGGGCTCTTGAAGGAATTTGTGCCGTAGCGTTGAAGGGCACACTCCAGAGATCGTGGGAGTCCGGCCGGAATGGACAGCTGCTCGCCCTGCACGGGAGTCATGGTGCTGCCCTCCGGTTTCGGGGCATTGGGGTCCTTGGTATTGGCAGCAATCTCGAGCTCAATGTCGTTGTCTTCGTAGAACTCGGGCAGCGGCCGCCGCTTTGGTCGCTTAAGAGTGTTCAGGAGTTGCTGGATTTTCGCAGACACTTTCCACTTTCCATTGGCATCCGTTTCGCTCAGTTCACTTTGGGATACGTTCACATAACGTGTGACCCTGTCTGCGGCACGATGGGCGTTGTTAAACTGTGTTATGTCAGGAGCGTTGTCTGAAAGAAGAGAAGCAATTAATGCATTACATTTGCAGCTAGAACACACTGAAAGATATGTTGAAGTTGACCCCCTTTGTACTTTTTCCATAGATAAAAAGGCATTCATAAGCAAGTACAAGTACAACTACAAAACGTTGCTAATCAACTCCATTTGCGCCGAGTCCAGCAGCGGGTTGGATTGCATTGTATATTCAATTACTTACATTGCTTCTGCTTGAACGCTTTGTCGGAAAAGTCATTCTCTCGCTTGTACGCAATGGGCGGTGAGTCCGTGCTCGAAGTGTCAGATGTAGGCTGCACAGAAATGGAATACTATTAAAGGGGATTCTTGCAAAGGGTACCAAACAACACTTGTATACTAATAGGATCCGGCCATACCAAACACACTAGAAGTACTAAGATGAGTAACGACCATACATTTGAGAGACTATTCGTCGAGAGAACTGCCCTCTTTTGAAGACTCTATTTGTGCTGTCGTTCGCTTGCTATCTCTTTCTAGCGCATGTCTCTGAATATATTTAGGGTCCTCATCGAAGCTGATGAGGCTACCTACTATAGTTATGTGTGTGTGTGTACATACAGATTAGGCTGCATTGCTACAGCCTAAGCGAAAAATGTGTGTGCAAAAAAGTCGTATAGCGTTCGGCATCTTAGTACTTCTAGTGTCTTTGGTATGGCGCTGCGACTCTTAATAATAGCTTCTAGTAGGTACTCACAAGTGGCGGCAAGTTCTGCGGTGGCCGTCGCTCTGGCGCACTGTTCGATGAGGTGTACTTCTGACTTGGCGCTTGGCTCTGCTTCACATCAAGCCTCGAATGCTGCTGTGAGCTCATCGATGATTCACGAACTGGTGGCTTTATAATAGGCTCGGGCGGAAGAATGCTGTTGCTTATATGGTCGCGCGGGTAGTTGTACTCCTTGTCGGGGGAAATGGTCTCCTCGGGTATGGACTCGTCGTCTGTCGATGAGTCCAGCTCATCATTGCATCCGGGGCTGCGGTTGAGGACAGATGTGCGCTTCGAAGGCATGGGGAGGCTGGGCTTTGGTCGACCTTTGAGAGCTGCGAGGGCCTGCTGGACAGCCTCCTGTCGGACCTCTGCGAATGAGTGCGAAGCTTGAGTAAATCATCACCGGCTGCTGCCCCCTCGTACTTACCCGAGTGATAGCGTTTCTCATTGTGCGTTACTTTCCGCTGTGTGCGTCGTTGACGATGCTGACTATTGTTTGTCGACGACAGGACCTGATTTTGGAAGCCACTGGGCTCCCGGGTGTTCTGATAGCCGGGATCGCCGACTGCCCCGCCCTGTGGGCGCATGTTCTCGTAGCCGGGAGCCCCGACATTGCCGCCCTGAGCCGTCGATGACGAGTTCACCGAAGATGACTGGTGATGGTCAATCTTTTTGGAATGTCTCTGCTGTGAGGAGGATAAAGATGGTACTTCGGTCACATAGCTGTAGCCCTCGCTAGAGACCACAACTCCGTCGCTGTTGACGTTTCCGTGGCCGTGGCTGTTGCTGTTGTTGGCATCTTTAACGTTGTAATATGGCGGTGGCGGCGTACTCTTCGCCTTCTCGACTGTCCACGAAAGAAGGCAGTGTGTGAGCAGCACTCGACAAAGGAAATAGTTTCAAAAGCTCACGTACCTTCATGCTTTTTCAGGAACGGCTGCAAGAGCTTCGCACGCTTCTTTTCGTAGCCCTTCTGCGTGATGTCGCCTGAAAATGAAGACGAAATTGTGGGTTTTTCAGCCTCTTCATCATAGCAAATGTATCCGGCGGCGGCGGAGTGTGTTGTTAGAGATTAAGTAGCGACACAATTGAACGCAACGCACTTATTAGTTGCCCCCACACTTTTCTTTTAATTGGTGTCTGTGTCTGTGTGAGGGAAGGCTTTTGCAAGGGAAAAGCTAGGGACAGCACTTAACTGTAAAATGTATCCCCCGCCCCCTGGGCACGTTCAATTTAATAATAGATAGATTAACCAATTTAATTTGTGAGATTTACACACAGGCAAGGCCCTTCCTTGTTCCTCCCAACCCAACTTACGGAATTTTACACAATTACATTAATTCTTCGCGAGCATACTTGAAAAAATGAGTATACCTTCCGACAGCTCCAAGTCCAACTCGGCGAGCTTCTCCCGAATGTAGCCAGGCAATGAGGAAGGGTGCTCCATGGCCGCAGAATTGGAGGTGGCTTTAAAAACTTTAGTTTTCCTCTTCCCGTATAGGCGTTGAACTTTTAGTTGGGCGCAGTACACACACAATCACACACACACCCAAGCTGAGACACCGCTACTTTCCCACTTCGCTGTCAAAAATCGATCGATTCGCCACTCATTTTAATTCACATTTTGCCGACGCAAACCGAAAGACATGCAACTGCCGCCGTCCCGTGCTCCGATTCGAAGCCGTGGTATGCTTTTTCCCAACACCTATTCGGAATTTGCACTAGGAAAGTAAACAAAGAAAAAGTAGCAGTACAAATCGATTTTATGATGTGCCTAGCGAAAATTCTGATAACTGTCTCGGGCGCAAGGATGCATTTCGTTGATATCGATGGCCGTGAAATAATCGATGATAGCGAAAATATGTTTTTTGTGCTAAATACCCCAAATGCATGATTATAGCATAGACTTTTAAGTGCTTGTTTTATTCTTTGAAATTCGTTTTAAATTTATTAGTTTTTCAGACATTACTTGCCGGCATTACATTACACCCGGCTGCGACTTCTATCGATTGCACTGTCATCGATAGTCCGCCATCTGTTATTGAAAAGGCGCGCGTTTATTTAAACTGTGGTGCTGGCGTTAAGCCATCAAGCTAGATAACTTGGAGTGGATAACTTGAATGCGTTTAAAGCCTAGGCAATTGGCTTAGTAGTTTGGAAAACAGTTTAAACTGGCGGGCATCAAGTTGTGAGAGTTTACCCTGCATGGAGAACAAGTAAATCAGGGCCATTGAGAAGACATCTCTGGACGAAATAATAGGAAATAAAAGTAGGCCGCAGTCAAGCCAGTGATTCCGGGCAGCGCCGTCTTGCAGCTTGCCACCAAAAATTGCCTATTATTAATACATTTTATAGGTGGTCTGGCGCTATTGAATTGCACGCACTCGGTTTTATAAAAAATTGTTTAATCGTATTTACTCAGTAATGCAAAAACAGTTTACAATAACATAAATCTGCAAATTTAAGAGACATTTTGAGGTTTACACTTTTCTCGTCGCATCCGCATCCCTTATAATTATGGTTTGTGGGGAGGACAAGCGCTTATAAAAGGTCGAATTGCTGCTAGGTTGTGTCAAATATTTATTTAAAGGATCATGATCATTGTTGAAAGAAATAGAAAACCAAGTTAGTAATAATTTGTGAGCTGCTTCAAGCATACAAAAAGTGTACTGCACTGCGTTCTCCATGCCATGCTCAGACGTATGTATGTTCCTCCAATGTGGTATATGCATCATATATATTGGTGTGTATAGATAGAATTAGTAATTTCATATTCTTTAAGTTGTTGCTTCTTGTTATGTGTATAAAGGGCGGGTATGTGGCAGACAAACATTTCGGCTAGCAACGCGCTCCACGCCACAGGCCTACTCCTCTTGTGAAGCCATCTTCTAGCGGAACTCGGGCGCATCGTCCTGTGTAATGTCGCCGTACTTCCAGATGGCCAGATGCGCAGCCAGAGCTGCCTCCTGCGCGGCTCTGTACTGGTCCACAAGGTCCTTGAGCTTGCGCTCACGACGCTTCTCGGCCAACACCAGGCCTTCGGCCACAAGCTGCTTTCCAAAGTCAACCTTGGTGGTCGGATCATGAAGCGTGGCCAAGTTGGGCGACCCGGGAACCTTCAGCTCCACGTTGAGCTGGACCTTGTGGTTCAAAACGTCCTCGGAAAAGGCGCGCAGAGCCTCTTCCTTGTCCTCGTTGTCTGTTGGCAGGGCTACCAAGGCCAGCGCGTATTCGGTGGCGTACGGCTTCTCGCTGCTAAAGGCTGGGGGCAAGGCGGCCAAGCGGCTTGTGGGCAGAGTCTGAAAAAGGAAAGGGGCTCATCAGACTTTTTCCATAAGTTAAATATACAATCAGGTTGGTGTGGCTGGTGTGGGCGTGTGGCTACTCGAGGACATTTGTGGGGCATGTTCTGGACGCCCCCAGCTACTCTGAGCTCTCCCCTCGCACGTAAGTAACTCTGCTTCTGTTGACATTGGTTGCCCCAAAAAATATGGAGCATCCTCTGTGCGTTCGAAGAGAATGCCATACAGCTCGGAATATAGAACACATTTGTCGCAGCTGTAGGGTTTGGGTTACGTCCTCATGCCACACAGAACAGTCACACAGAGAAGCATATCTTTGGTATGGCAAGCTTATGACTCATGCGTTTCACTTCAAGCCGGAAACGGATCTAAGGAGCTTGCGGGACGTGCTGCGTCCACATCTACGCTCTACACTTACCTCCTTGTTGCCATAATCGATGTACAGGACGGTGGCGTTGCTGCCCTGGACCCGCTCCACCTTGGCGCGGTACCATTGATTGTCCAGAGTGAACTGGGCGGCCACGAGGTCGCCGCGCTTGGCCGTGTACGAACCAGCGATGGGAGGGTTGGACTGGAAGTCGGCGTGAAGCTTGCCCATCAGGGTCTCGAGCTTGGATCCGTTCTCCACCGACTGCGCGAAGAATGTTAAAGTTTCGGTAATCTCAGTGACAATCACGTTCTCGTAGTTGACTTTGCGCTCCACCACCACCTTGTCCTCCTTCTCCTCCTCGACGACGGTTTTCTCCTCAGGCACTTGCTCCACATAGTTGGCCCAGATGTTCTTCTTGGCGGCCTTGGCACGGTCTTCGGCGCTCTTCAGCACGCGGAAGTACTCGGACTTTTCGGCGCTGAAGTGGACTTCCGCCAGGCCTTCCTCCACAAGGGCCACCGACAGATTGGCGCCGGTGTCCGTCCACAGCCAGCCAATCACCGAAGATCCAGCCTTGTCGGTGGTGTCGATATGCACGGAGACGTCGCGTTGCAGGACACGCTCCCGCGTGAAAGTCAGAGCCTCGTCGCCGAAGGGTTCTCCCTCCTGGGCAGGTACTCCATTCAGGGCCGGGCGGGAAGAGCGCGGACACGAAATGCCAGCCAGAAGAAACGTGACCAGGCAACTGTCCTTTGGCACAAACAGACGCAGGCGCGACCCGCTGGCGACGAACTCAACGATGGCCTCAGAGCGCAGGGCGCGCTGCCACGAGGGCAAGTATTGGACCTTGATTCGGGAATGGTCAACAGTCAGATCGTTAACGCGCAGCGTGGCATTGTCCTTCTTTGCGTGCAGGCCCTTCAGACCCTTGATAGCTTGCTGTTCGGCCGCAATGAGCTGATCGTACGCGGAAGACCTCTGATCGTCGTCCTGGCGGTAGCGCACACACGTGGCCAGGCCCTTGGCCACCATGGCCTCGGCCACATTCTGGCCGCCAATCAGCACGGTGTAGCAGTACTTCTCCGGGAAGTTCTCGCGGGGCGGCGAGATGTAATCCAGATTGCACTGAACCTTCTTGTTGATGAGCTTCTTGCGCAGAAACTCGCGGGCATCGAACATGTGCGGGATCTCGTAGAGGGGCCGGTAGTTCTTTCCGCGCGGCGGGGCCTTAACGATTTCCTCGCCATCGGTTCCAACCACTGCTCGCTGGTCACGCGGTGGCCTTATGGACGAGAAGAAGACCTTCTTCACCTGGCCGTTTGAGAGGCGCACGTTGATGGCGTCGCCGTTGAAGACCTCCACTACGTTGCCGGCAAAGTCCTTCTCCTTGGAGTTGAAAGCGGGTGTTTTGGCCTGATAGTCCTGCCACTGGCGGATGCGTTTCTCCTTGGCAATGCGCTCGGCAGCTCTCAGCTTATCGGCGCCTGCAAGATGTGGCCAAGAAAAAGAAATGTATTAGACAAGTTTAATCGCTTTAATCCAAGCCCCATTGTGGTATGGAATGGAATGTCGACGGGGTGAAATGAACGTAGCAACCATTAACACATGTCGCGACATTCTTGGAGTCCGTCTTTCATATAGCAACCGATTGCAGACAGTGAACAGCACACAAAAGGTTAATTTCCAAGTCGGTGCTGTGCTGTGCAAGCGAGCTGCAGGCATCAAGAGCACCATACTCTTAGGTTAGGCATTACATTACTTGAAACTCACCCGTCTTCATAACAGCCATGGACCAGTCCACGCACTTGGCAAGTCCCTCGCGCAGAAGAGACTCCGCAATGTTGCCCTTCGGGTACAAGATCGACCCAATGAAGTTGGAGTTGTTCACCGATTCCAGTCGGATTTCCACATCGCGTTGCAGCAGGCGGGTCTCCACATAGTAGCGGGCCTCGTCGGCAAAAGGCACCTTCACACTAAGGTCGGGCTTGCCGTCGGCATCCAACTTGACGCCAGGACACCGAATGCCCGAAATCATCAGCGTGATGTAGTGGAAGTCGGGCAGCAGGAATGCTCGGACGGTGGAGCCATCGCGCACGTGCTCGATGATGGCCTTGACGGGCTTTCCCCCGTAAATGTCCACCAGATGGGCGGGATTTTCGTGGGCCCACTTGATGTTGCGCACCTTTTCGGCGGGACTCGTGTTGGACGCCCACTTGCCGCGGCCAGCAGCTCGTGCCTGGTCCTCCAACTCGATCAAGGTCTGCTGCTCGGCGGTCGGGCGACCCTCGCGGCGCACAGACACCAGGCCCTCGCGCACAATCGACTCGACCACATTCTCGCCAGTCTCCTTGTCCTTGCCGATCCACACGAATCCGTACTCCCGGTTCGAGTTGGCGGGCTTGTCGAACGTGAAGGTCACTTCAACGCCGATCAGCTTCTTGCGCAGGAACTCACGCGACTCCCAGGCCCAGGGCTCGTCTTTGGTCTCGTCACCGCCAGCGCCGGGGCGACGGGCCAACTTGGGGGCCAGGACATGGGAGAAGGTGATTTGTTTCTCCGGAGGCGGGGCACCCTTGGTGGCGCGGATGACTACCGTGTCGCCGGAGAGAACCTGTGAAATGCGGGAGGTTATCAATCTGCCGTAGAGTGAGGTTAAAATAAAATGCACGTGCGGGCTGGCTAGAGGTGGCAAACGAGCAAGGGACGACCTATCGCCACTCGCCGAGTAGCACTATCGATTGTCAAACGCAATGAAATAAGTAAATGCACACGTTACTTGATTAAATTTAAATTTAAATGATTAAATCAATAACTAAGATACGCTTCCGAACAATATTTGTAAACTTGGATACAAAGCTAGTCAAATGCAATAAAAGCACGTGCCGTCTTCTGTATATAGTATAGGATTAGCGCCTGCGCCACATTCATTCGGAAGGGACGCATAGATAAGTACCGGTCATCCGATTTGTTCACAAATGGAATTTGGTAGATGTGCGGCCATACTCGAAGAAGCCTCTATCCAAACCGGTTTAGGGTGTAGGCATATTTCGGCTGTCCCAGGCTGGCTTACCATACCTGCGAGCGCAATACGTAAGCAATCTGCTTGAATCTGAATATGTTTAACGCTGCGGGCCGAAAGTGTGTAAATAATGCACTATTATTTATGCTACAACTCCAACAACAGCATCAGAACAAATGAGGGGGCAGGGCAGGTGTAGGGCGTCGCCTTTTAACTGCGGCAGATCAACAGGTTTTTTGGGAGAGGCGCTGGAAACCACGGCGGACCGAATTTGTGGCCGCGAGTTCGCTTCCAGGCTGCCAACGTCACCAAGCCGGATTCTGGTAAAACTATGCAATCATTTTCCGGCAATTGATAATTGTTATCACAGCCGAACCGAGGCGGCCAAAAGTCCACCGAGCTGACTTAAAATGGCGGCTGAACCAGGACGGACGGCAACCAAAATGCACGGAGCTGAACGTAGAGGCTGAATTGCGGTGGCCCCACAAAAATTAAACTCATAAATAAGAGCAAAGCGCAGGAGATGTCTCTCGAAAGGCGTCTGTGCCGATGAGGTTAGAGACGAACGCCGCTCGGCGCACTAGCCAGTCCTCGGCACTATTAATGACTTGAAGGCAGGATAAGAAATGACGAAACGCAGGCACACCATCCTGATGACGTGCCAGTGGCACCCGGCAGCCGCCCCCTGCCCCCCGCCAAGACATAGCACCGCACCGAAGAAAATCTGCCAGCTTGGCACCTTCGATAACTTTCATTTCTTCGGACGAGCGTGTGCAACGTGTCACACACACGCACCGAGTCTATACGCGCGTCTCTTTCGCACTTGTCGGAGTTGCACTCGGCTGCTTGGCAGGCCGCCGCGTTTGCCACGCTGGTGAAAGATAATACATTTCACTTTCCAATGTCCAAGGGGGCCGCTGCCCACTCGCCCCCACTGGGTTTGGGACCACAAAGTACTTACTTGCTTCACGATGCCGGATAACGACTTGGCTGGGGCTGGCGGCGCCCCTTCTTTCGCTGCTCCGGCAGCTGTCGCGCTGTTTGCGGTTGCCATTTTTTCGTTTAAATGCGGGTGAGGTTACTAGCAGAGGGTCGTTGCACTAGGCTTCAATAGCGGATTACGTTGCGTTGATTTCGGGGGCTACACACCGTTCCAACCTAATTAAGTTTTTTCAGCAGAAGATTTTTTGACCAGAAGCTAGAGCTGCGAAAACATCGATGTAGCTGTTGGTACAATCGATACAGGCGATACATCCGCGGCGGCTGGTCCCACTTTTCGGGGAATTATCGAATAGTTATACCGTTTTATACCATATCAGTTTTGCAAATATACTGACCTAAAAAAGGTGGGAAACTTGGCTTTGGCGAAAGAGACTGTCACTAATCAGTTAAAAAACACTAGCCACGATTTAAATTATACGTTCACGCTCGTGGCCAGAACATATAACATTGTTATATTTTGTTATATATAAAATGTAAGTAATTAAATTAACAAAAATGTCCCTTTTTACACCAAATGTAGGTCATGCGCATACACAAACAGTTGCGACCCCTGACGGTGCAGTAACAATTTTTGTCTACTTAAAAAAGCCGGGAAATTTCGTGGTGAGTTTCACCGTCATCGTTCGAATAGTACCATCGCTAAAGCAAAAGCAACAAACATCAACAATGAGCCGGCCAAACAAATTGTTCGGCGACAAAGCCTTCGAGCTGCTAAAGGAGCTGGAAAGATCTTCGCAAACCATTGCCCCCTTTGACGACGACGGCGTTCGCCAGGTGCTCGAGGAGATCAAGGCCATCTTCGAGGAGAACGTGGCGCAGGCCTCCACTTACAACGCCTCAGGGGACCGGAGTCTGTGGCCGTTGCTAAACTACAGGCATGCGGCTTTGCAGCGGAACAAGCGGTGTTTGCTGGCTTACCTCTACGAGCGCGCCAAGCGGATCAAGGCCCTGCGCTGGGAGTTTGGCCCCATTATTCCCGCCGACATCAAGCAGGCCCTGTGCGAGCCGGAGGTGCAGTTCTTCAACAACTACTCCAAGTCCCTGGCGGCGTACATGTGCAGCGCCGGCTACAGCCAAGGACAGGGCTGTGATCTTGATCTTACCAACCACCTGCGCCCGCCCAAGTCCCTGTACATAGAAGTGCGTTGCATGGAGGACTACGGGAAATTCGAGCTGGAGGACGGAGAGGTCATCACCCTGAAGAAGAACAGTCAGCACTACTTGCCCCGGGCACAGGTGGAGTCGCTTGTGCGACAGGGCATTCTGCAGCACCTAGCTTAGGTAGACAATAGTAAATATATTTAGAAATAAACAAATTCACAATTTTGCAAATGTTTGTTTTGTGCTGACTGAGATATCGATATATTGAGTGAGCGCCGAATCATCGGCACTGAGTAATCGATTGGCTGTCGCCAGCTGTTCGCCGGCTCATTACGTGATTTCAAGTTTTGTAAAAATTACACAAACTCACCGAAAATGAATCAAGCCGACGTAACTAAGCTAATGTCACAGCTGCGGATAGCAGTCAGACCGAATAAGCGTAACTTGAAGAACCCGGACGGACCGGAGGGGCGCCTGCTGAAGCTACGGAAGACCGTTTCGGCGTTGGTGAAGCACGAGCGCATTGAACTGTTCTACAATCGAGCGGACGAGGCTCGTGGATACGCCGAGCTGGTAGGTCCCAGCCCACTCGGGACGCTTTTCTCCCTAATCCCCATTCCGCTCACATTTGGCTCATCCTGCAGCTCATCTCCAATGCCATCCGGTACGGGGACCGGCACAAGGCCACCATGGAACTGGCCGATTACTGGCTCCTGGAGAAGCAGCTGGTGCACAAGCTCTTCAAAGTGCTGGTGCCACGCTTTGAGAACCACAACTTGTCCTACACTCGCATGTACAAGGCTCCCCGAGACTATCCCGGCATGTACTACAGACAGTCCGTTCTGGAGCTCAGGGGCAATCCGTATCCCACGCTGGGAACTGACCACTCACAGAACCGGAATCTGCTGCACAATGTGCTGCTCGACGAGGCCAGGAAAGAGTTCAGACGTAACAAGCTGGCCGACTTGGCCAGCAGTCAATAGACTCTGCTCGTCGCACTGGATACATTTAAGACTCAAAAACCGTTTTATTATAAATGTTTGTATATACCAAAATGGAATGGCTTCTATTCGTTCACTCTACTCAGTCTCAGTCTATGTGCAAGTGTGGTCCTTGGTCACTCCAAGGCAGCCCTCAATGAGGGCTACAGTCTGTTGACATTGCAGTGGCTTAAGTAGTCCGATTTCCAATCTGTTGTACAATATATAGGATATGGTTATAGGATAAGGATATTGGAAGCTGTATTTAGCATTTAGTGGCATGTAGCTTACCCTTTCCCGTGAGGCATATGTCTCGCAGCATTTCACAGTGGCTGTAGAAGAACTGGTGCTCGTTTGTGGCGGTCGCGCAGATGGGGAGGAATGGATCACAGCTGGAAATGGCCTTGCAGGCCGAGCCGCTGTCGATCACTGGCATAGACACCGACAGCGAGAGGGACAGGAGCATGACCCAGATCAGGAACCAGCACAGACAAATCTTCCGCTCGTGCCTGGCGAGCATCTTGTGTGATATCGAACGGCTGCTCATGGTAGTTGCAACATACCTAGCAGTGACAGGTTAAGGCGCGGCTCTGCTTCTCTTGTTAATCGTTGAGTTCGATGAGAAGTCTTAATATATAGGCATGCGCTATATACTACTCTCTGTCGTTATTCCCCAAAAATGCTCGAGTTTGCGGTGGTGTGTGCTGTCCCCTCTGTCAGATTGTGCGGAGTCAAAGTTGCTGGCGACTCGAACGGCTATCCAACAACTGATAACCACTGGGGGACGGGACCTAAGCGCTGATGCATGCTAATTCGCTTCATGTTCCTGAACCCCAAGGGTTGCCATGGCAACGGGCACAGAACGCTGGTCCGCTGGCCAAAGAATCAATGATAACTTCTACTTTTCACCGGGAGCTTTTGTTCGGGATTCGGTATGAATGGGGTTGCTCAACTGACTGGAACACCGAGCACCGACCGGCTTTGTTCGTTCACATTCACGTTTAGTTAGAGCGGTCCAGATTCATCGATATGTTGCCTGCAGCTCGCGGAAAACTGTGGATTCGCCCAGGCAGTCAAATGACTGTTTTATGACTCACACGGCTGCTGGTCTTCGCTGAACGTAAAATCCATGGGAATAGCTAGGCAAGCTAATAAAGTGCGAAAAATACCGTCAAACAGTGCAAATCTCTCGGATACCCACGGCTTATGGGGAACAAGATGGTCCAGTATTTTTATAGTAGAAGCCTGCAACGCAGTGATGGAGTCGCGTCTGGCCACGGATATATGCTTGATCAGCATCAGCAGCAGAGTCTATATAGCCATGTCCGTCTGTCTGTTTCTACGCAAACTAGTCTCTCAATTTTGGAGCTGAGCAAGTTACAATTAAGGAAGGAAGGAACACAACTTCGATTTTGTTCAACATACAACGGATTTAGTTATCTTTTACAATTGTAAAATAAGTTTCTTAATTATATCGAGCACCTGCCATAGGAGTAATAGGTCAATTTGGTTTCGGCTACACAAAGTAAGCTTCATTTATTGTTATTTCTATCGTTCTATCTATCTCGTTCTATCTATCTATCTTTCTATTATAAGAACACAGGTTATTTCCGATGGAAAAACCAACATTTATTAAACAAGAATGCACCAAGTAGGAATTAGGCTGCACTGAGCATACATATTCTATATAGGTCAAGTCTTATTATGCGGGTTAAGACTGATTTAGTGAGGTTTTAACTGCAGATTTTGAGTGGTAAAAGCGTGAAAAGCCATTCTACATAATTGTAGGACCTTCCACCTCTCATAAAGTGTCGGGCTACGTCATCAATTTGCTTGTTTAAGGTGCGGTTGCAGGACAGAGCGACAGTCAGTCCGTCAGCCCGAGCATGTGGGGCTCAGGCGGGTCAGGTGACTTAATTACATTTGCATTATTAAATTTTATGACAGCTGTTGGACTCAATAACGCCTACATACTGACCCCAGGTTGTTGGTTGTTGCGGCGCCTCCCAGTTCGCAGGGCAAATGGAGCTGGGGCTCTGGCGCAGTACCCATTGTCCTTATTCCGCTTTATTTGTCGACAATTGCCAGACAACCAGCCAACCAGCCGACCAGCCGACCAGCGGACCGACCCATCCACTTCTGACTCCATCAGCCCTTGCTGATGGGATTCGACCCAATCACTGGCAGAGTTGGAGTTGGAAAAATCGTATATTCATTGAGCAAGGGCAAGGGCAAGGGGGCTGGCGTGTGATTGTTTGTAACAACAGGTGATTGATGGGATTGGTAATGGCAAATCAGTCCAGGCATCTCGGACAAGTACAAACGAAGACTGTTGGCCGTGCATTTAAATGCCGAAACGCATAGGGGGCATCGGTGGGCCAGCAGAAGTGGCTGCCAGCCTGGCACACACACACCATCGCCGACCCATCGACCACAAATTGCATGTAACTTAGGGTGGGGCTGGGGCTGGCATTACGCCATTATGGAGTCGCGTCGCTGAACTGAGCAGGAGACCTAGTTCAGCAGAGCTGGTAGAGGTGGAGGGTAGCGCGGTCCAGCAATTATCCAACTAAGCAGGATACACTGTGAGAGAGACAGCTTCAAAAACTCCCCTTGAAAGTACGTAAATGCTTTGATTTATCCGACTCCGGATAAGTGCTTGGACGGAGCGTGTTTATTTTCTCCTAGGTTGTTGCCTCCCACAGGCTGGGACACAGGCTCGGGCACAGGCTCGGGCTCGGGAGAGGAGCAAGCTAGGCAACGCAGCATTCAGTATAAAAATAGAATGTTAAATATTTATATGTAGAACATGCGCAGCTCATTGATAAAAGTCCTGGCGCTGCTGCGCACTCTCTCAGCACACACGAGCGCCGACGAGATACGGCATACGAAATGCGAAAAAACGCGAGAGAAAGGGCTGTGCAGGAGCATAGAATCCTGTAGGATACTATACATGCCGTGGCCTTTTATGCTGATGTCCTTATATCTTTCCGTTCAGTTTCGAAGAGTCGTGCAACGAGAGCTGTTGATAGTCTAACCGCCGACAGCCTTTCTGCGCCGTGTCTGAGTCTGGAGTTGTTTTGTGTGTATATCTAACGGTTGGTGTCCATTTGGATCGGTTCCGAGCCAGTAAAATATATTATTTCCCAAATCTGTGACCAGAAACTGTGTGCCAAAATTGAGTTTTAGTTGTAACCAGTGCCCCAGCGTCTGCCCCGAAACGGAGAGCGTATTTTAAATCCATTCGTGGCTCCTGTGCAAGTGTGCTGTATATGGAAATAAACGGGCTGGGCAACTGCGTTGCTTTTTTCTCACGGATGTGAGGCGGAAGGGGGCTGGGTGCTCCTCTCCGTTTGAGGATACATATTAGTTATAAGCATTTTAAAGTTGAAGCGAAACTCATTTTCCTCCCCTCCGGAGCTGCCCCGCTTCCATTCCGTCGAATGTATCTACCATCTTTTCTGCGCTAAGGTATAGGTTTTTCTCTTCTCCCTTTTCGCAGTGGGCAGCAGCAGGAGCAGCAGCAGAAGTCACACCATGAGACATAATTATAACGCACTTTTGCTGGCCACCTTTGTGACATGGTCGGGGGTGTTGTGTAGCACAGCTTGGGGCACCACAGAGGGCCAGGAGACCCCGCTCGCGCTCCCCGTGGCCGAGCAGACCCAGCCCACTACGGCGATTCAGGGAGAAGTGTGGGAGGAGGATGATCACGAGGTCCTAATAAGGAATGAGCGCGGCACCAAGAGCGATGGTGAGTCGAGGATGATGTGATGTGTGGGATCTGGGGATCTGTGTGTGGCATCTATGCCAGCGTGGCTGGTCCGATATTGCGGCTGGGGTGTGCAGTAACTCAGGGTGCTCTTTGTTCTTCAAGGTTTGTCATGCCGATATGGAAAGAATCCTTGGACCGAGTGCGACACGAAAACCAATACTCGCTCCCGAACCTTGACACTAAAGAAGGGCGATCCGGCCTGCGACCAAACACGCACCATTCAGAAGAAGTGCAAAAAAGGTAATTAGGAGCCAAAGGGGGCCTGCTGCGTCCTACTTCCGAGTACTTAACACTTTGTCCCACAGCCTGCCGATACGAAAAGGGCTCCTGGTCGGAGTGCGCCACTGGACAAATGACTCGGGCTGACAAATTGAAGGCGAGCAGTGATCCCTCCTGCGAAGCAACGCGCGTCATCAAGAAGAACTGCAAGCCCGGCAAGTCCAAGGATAAGAGTGCCAAAGAGCAGCGTAAGAACAAGGACAAAGGTCAGTTGGCAAGCTCCGAATTCTAGGCCCCAAGCCCAAGCACAGCCTCTGTCCATCTGCTGCATTCGGTGAGAGCGTTCACAGTGTGAATAAATTACTGAAAATAGCCACCACACAGATGGATTAATGCAGAGTGGTCCGCTGTTAGTTATCCCGAGATTGACACCTCCCTCCAACTGCAACCCCCCAAAGAGTTCACCACAATTATTTCTCCGTTCTCTGTTTCTTGTCATTTCCATGCAGCCGCTCGCAAAGGACGCGTCTAAGTGATTTCAGTAATCGATTATTTCCAAAGCCCCATGTCCCATGCCCCATCCCCCGTGTTGGAATACTTTAAGTTGAACCTGCCTACTTTCTAATATATGTATTTACAACAATGAGAAACACAAGAGTCGAAAGAGTCGATGGCATCGACTGCCAGGCCAGGTCTGCTATGTATACCCCCCAAAGGGCACTTTAAGGAAGTGCGCATATTGATTACATGTTGTAGTTTGGTTCTCAGCAAACGATACACTTACACTTAATATTTAACGACAGTACGTTCAATTGTAAAACATAATAGCAACTTTGCGGAGTTAAACGTATTTACGCAACGCAGAATAAAGAATATATTCATACAATACCATTACCATTACCACTACCATTTACCATTTACCATACCTACATAAATACCTAATTATTTAGTTTATTCAAGAAAGGAAATCGAAAGAGAAAGATACATAAACGTAAATCCAACCCAAGTCTACATAAAACACTGGAGGGCAGTTGCCTTATCGGAATAAATATCAATTTTAAACGCAGCCTCTGAAAGTGTGTGACTTTTCAAGCCCTCTCCGTACGTTTAGCGTTGTTCTTCAATTGAATTTTACATAATAATAACCGTAAAGCGTAAATCTTAACGTAAAACCAAACATTTAATCTGATTATTGATGTGACATTTTGGCGAGTATCAGCTTCTGTATCTGATCTCAAGCAGAACAGAAACGGAGCGGGATCGATGGACGGTATCAAATTTGTCATTCGCAAGTAATAAATTTAAAAAAACACTTAGTGTAAATATTGTAAAAATAAAAATAAAATATAAACTAAAACCTACTATAGAAGGAAGGAGAAGACAAGGCAGACAAGGACACGGCGGGTCGGGATCAGGGATCCGTCGTGGCTGCTGCATTGTAGGCGATTGGCATTTTAAAGTAGTTTACAGCTCACTTTCACTGAATACCGAATAATTACTATAAAGTAAAAAAACCATATTGGGGTACGGATCTACCCGGAAATTAATATACAGTCGATGTACCGACACATACACATACATATTCTGATCAAAAATTGTACCATTTCAAAGACATGGTTTATCTTTTTAATAAACACACATATAAACTTAGAACGTTAACTACGACTTGATGTAATTGTCTGTAAGCAGTACCCATACCATTCACATTCACATTCACCGTCACATTTACACTCACAGCATGCCGATTCATAACACACATCCATCGTCGTCGTTAGGGGCAGAATTCGGCCAGTCTCCTGGTTCCGCAAGAAATCTGAGCACACGAGCCACTGCCCCGGAGTAAAGTGAAATTTGTTTACGTACGTATACATGCAGACGCATACAATATAAGAAAAAGAAGTAACTGAACTTTAATAAATACAAATATTACGGAATAACCCTATGAAAGAATTATTTAATGCAAGGTGAGATGGTAAGGGTTAACTAGGAGCTCCATGGATATCCTTTACTTTAACAGAGAGACATAATCATCGAGAAGATACAGGATCAAATATAAGTCAGCGGGTGCGCTTCCTTCTGACTTCCAGTAGAGATATGTAGATACTACTGTCTAGATCTAGATACACCCTGGTTCGGCAGAAGAAAAACTACCAGGAGACGGATAGGTGAGATAATTTAAATTGATTTCCAAAGCATGCACTTATTTCTCGCTGTTTATTTTCCTTGTCTGCGTACGCCGTTTGTTTCTCCTCTCTCGCAGGGAAATCACTCAAAACATGTTTTGGCTGAGGTCTCGGAAACGAAATGGAACTGGGAACTGGGAACTGGGAGAGAGATGTATACTGGAAACTTGCTCAAAACTGTATCTACTTGTGTTTCGATATACATAATTGTAAACTGCTCGAAGAACTCCAATCTGTTACACAACGCATGGTCATTGTTTACATTCAGTTTGCTTCAGTTCAGATATGAATGTGAGTCCCCTGCATTTCCTCTGCATGTCTGTATGTACATGTATATCATCGATCATAATAAAGAAGAGCACATGACCTGTACAGAGTGTCCCGACTAGGAGATACCCGGAATTCTACGGCCAGGTAGTGACTTCTTGCGGTTTTAGCAGGAAAAAAGGTTTACATTATCCATGCAACATAGATTTCCATCTCGATCTGGCCAGATAGCTGATTAAATACACACTTCATGGGACCTTAAGTGATGCCTTATCAAATGCATCTGCCGGAGTTCAATATACTCGAATATACTCTGCAAGTACCGGGTGTGAAACTGATAAGAATGCATGTAATGTTTATTAATAAAGTCAACAATGTTTAAGGGGTCTCATAATACAGAGGCAGAAAAGGAACTAGCAAAGCGTTGGTCGAACCCAATGCCCCTCCTGTCCATTGCCAATAATAACGTTATTAGGGATTTATAAAATCCCTGCCTGCAGTGCTTCAGCGCAATATTGGAGCCGGCCGATGGCCTCCAGAGGTAGCACTTGGACTTATACATATTATGTATATACAATTTTCGATGGCACAAGAAAGCATATCTCAGCGGCTCTCTTCTCTCCGCCGCTCTCAGTGCGCTCCCTCCTGGAATTGAGCAGTTTCCGAGCCTCTCGGGTCCGGCGAGCCGTGGCATTTCGCCCACTCAGTTTAGCTACAGCTCTGAATGCGAGCGTGCCGATCGCGAGCCGCAAGCCGCCAGTCTTCCAGCAAAGTCAGCAGTTTCCTCAAGGCATTTCCTCGCCTGGCAGTCGGTGCCTCAGTCGGAGCTTAAAACTTGAACCCGCATCGCATATGCCCGGACATTCCGTCTCTGAGATTTGAGTGAGTTTTACGGCTTCGGTTACTGACAGTGCGCGCGCAGCATAAATACGAGACAGAGACACCCCTTCCTGTTGAGGAGAACTGCGCCGAGTGGAAGAGCGATAGCCATATAAGAGTTCCTGAGCTACTGATTTTGTGGGGTAGGGTTTCCCAGTGAATACTTTGCATTTTGGATAAAGATACAGGGCAGACAATGTCTGTTTTCGAATGCACTTTAAAGCATTAAGTTAGGTAAAACTTTGGTCAGACCGAAATATGTATATGCTGCCTGTATACTTTTCGGATCGGATTCGGAATACATTGGACACATGTCAGCCAGATGTACTGGAATAAAAATTGTTCGATTTCAGTATTCTTTCCATAATTATATTCAGACCTGTGACGATGTTAAGGTACATTTTACCCACATATGGAGCACGCAATAGGGAAGAGATACAAAGTCATAGGGAACATTATGTTAAGATAGAAGCTACGGAAAGAGGCTTTTACTTATTATACCCTTGGAGGGTATTATAGTTTTGCCAAGATGTTTTCAACGCAGTGAAGGAGTCATCTCCGACCGCATAAAGTATATATATTCTCAGCATCATCAGCCGAGTCGATCTAGCCAAGTCCGTCTGTCTGTCTGTCCGTCTGTCGGTTGATATCCAAACTAGTCTCTCAGTTTAGTCTTATATTTTTTGCATGCAGTATATATTATATGTCGGAATAGGACCAATATATCATATAGCTGCCATAGAGCGATCGAGGAAAATTGGCATATTTTTGCTATTTTTTAAAGATATTGGAATGTACCTTCATTTGTGCTCCTATAATATGAATGGAGCTACACCCTAGAAACTTAATTGAAATCGGACTAATTTTTCACAAAGCTGCCATAGGAATAATAGGTCTAAATTCATATTTTTTTTACATTATACGTAAACTTTTTAAATGATAAGAAAACTTTGTTAAAAGTTGCATTAAAATCGGCCAACTATATCTGATAGCTACCATATAAACGTATATGCGAAGCAGGGTGTTTCGTGTAATTTATTGCATTAGTATCAAAGCCTCTTTTAATAAGTAACAAATTATCTGCAAGGGTATATAAACTTCGGTTCCGCCCGAAGTTAGCTTTCCTTACTTATTAAAAGTTCATTTTGGTCATTTTGGGGCCTAAAAAACTATTATTGAAATATTTGAGCTTGAGCCTAATGTTATGACATGGTTGTCTTTACGTTTCTCTGTTTCGTAGGGCCTTATCTCCTTCAAGAGCCTATTTAAAAATAATATAATACAATCTTTAGCGCTTCTCTGGTTTTAGATCCCCGAACGGAGCTATGAAGCTATATCTAATATTGACGACGGTTGCGCAATTGGTGCTAGTGGTGCTGGCACAGATCCCGTCTTCAGTTGATAGCCAAGATGGGGTTGCTGGGATCCAACTGGTGATGAAGACGCGCGATGGCGAGACCGAACACATGCGTTCAGTTCGCGGGACTGTGGAGGCGGAGGCAGCCGTCACACCCGCCAACAACGGGGACACTCACCGCTTGAGGAACAACAGGGGCAGGGGCAATAAGTCCCCCGATCATTTGGGGGGTCACAAAGGAGGCTCCAAGAAGCCTCTGACCGCGGAAATTGGCAGTGGTGCGCCTCCGCAACCACAGCCCAAGCACAAGCAAGGACACAACAAGAACGGAGACAAGGCACCGCGACAGGGAAACAAGCAGCAGCAGCACGGCCACCATGGAGCAGGCAAGAGAGCAGGACCCAAGCCGAGAACACCAAACAAATGTGAGCAAGATAACTGCCCAGATAGGGGTGTTCCAGCGTTTCCCAATTTCCCATTTCCTTTGTTGCAGCGTCGACTTGCCGCTACGCCAAGAGCGCCTGGTCCAGCTGCGACGCCAAGACCAACATCCGCACCCGAGTCCTGTCTCTGAAGAAGGGCGAGCAGAACTGCCTGCCCACACGAACCATACAGAAGAAGTGCAAGAAAGGTGGGTGCCGGCTATGAAGCCATTGCATTACCATCGAGTGGATTTTCCCCAAACCAGAGGCAATCCGCAGGCAACTTGGCTCGTGCAAACGGCGTCTAATTAAGTCCAACGGCTCCACTTAATCATTCTCGTTGACCTATATACGCGCAGTGTCTGTGAAATCAAAGTGCGCCCTTTACCGCAGCGTGTGTCCTCCAATTAGTGGCAGCCCAGTTCTGCGTCAACTGTTTTATGGGCTGCTCCGCGCTCCCCCTCCTGGTGTTCTTTCTGTTCCGCATTTCCTGAACTGCACAACAGAATGGAAACGAAATGAAATCATATCCACGGAACCGTTTTAATGAGCGCATAGCTTAACGTATATTCTCCTCACTTTATTCCGGACAGGCTGCCGCTACGAGAAGGGTGCCTGGTCGCAGTGCAGCGCCGGACAAATGACCAGAGAGGACAAGCTCCAGGCGGAGGCAGTCGGCGGCAATGACCAGACCTGCGATCCCGTGCGCACCGTCAACAAGAAGTGCAAGGCAAATGGCAGCGCAGGAGCCGGAAAGCAGCACGGCCCGAACCGTGCCGCCAAGGACAGGAAGCAGAAGGAGAAAGGTAGGGCCATGAGTCCGAGTCCGAGTGGCTAGATATTAACACTTCCGTTTGCAGGTGCTCGTCGCCTTTCGTCTCACGATTGAACAACCTTTGTAGTTAAGCATTTTATGCACTGAAAGCAGATGCATTGCATTTTATAAGCGGTTTCTAGGCGTTAGATCCTACATTTTTGTAAAAACAATCCAATCCAAACATGGTTTCTTTCCAAGCTTTTTAATAAGGGGATTTTTATTTGCAATCGAGGCAGGGAGGGGTCCCAGATAGCCGGGGTTAAGGCTCACCTATCCCCCATAACTAAAAAGAAGTTGGCCAAGTCGATTGGTTATGGATTTCGCGCCATCAACGTATCGAGAAGAGGGTTTCAGTCAAACGGGGAGACTAGTTTTCCGATGAGTATATAATATTTATTCTAAATGGGGCTGGAAATGTCTCTTTGCTGGAGCACCCTCCGGAAGGGTATATGTCGGCTGGCGTCCAGCTAATGGTGCTCCGTCTTGCTGGGCGGCAAGCCCAAGTGGCCACTGTTGCCACCGCCAAAGCTCACGGTGCTGGCTGCGCTGGGAAACGCTCTCCTATTGCTCGAACTCACATCCGAGGTGAAGCTTCGGCTGGCACCCTGCGAGCTGTTGCTGAAGCTATTGAATCCACCTGATCTGTTGCCCCCACTGCCGCCACCGAATCTGCCGGCATTGTTGCTGCTGAAACTGTTGAAGCCGCCCGATCTGCCGCTGCCACTGTTGCTGTATCTGCCCGAGGAGCCTCCGCCGCTTCCATTGTTCCGCATTGATCCGCGGCCTCCACGATGGCGGTCGCGGCCTCCCGAGTCGCGAGCCAAGCTCTCCAGTTCCGGGTTGACATTCTGATTGGCTTCGCGGAGTATCTCGATGAGGGCGCGAGCGCACTTGGCATTCTTGCGCGTGAAGAAGGCGTATGAGGTGCCCGTCGAATGCTTTCGGCCCGTTCGTCCGATCCGGTGCACGTAGTCCTCCGAGGACTGCGGGAAGTCAAAGTTGATGACGTACTTGATGCCGTCCACATCGAGGCCGCGGGCCGCCACATCAGTGGCCACCAGAATGTTGGCTCGTCCGCTGCGGAAGTCATTCAGCACGCTGTCGCGGTCCACCTGCGACTTGTCGCCATGGATGGAGCCCACGCCCACCCCGAAGGCATTGATGAAGCGGGCCAGCTCGTCGACCTTCTTCTTGGTGGCCACGAAGATGATTATCTTGCCGGGCGCACTCGGCTGGTCGTAGATGTGCGAGAGCAGCTCCTTGAGCTTGGCTCCCTTCTCGTGGTCCGCGCACACGTCCACGTACTGCCGTATGTTGTGGTTGGCCGACAGCTCCAGGGATCCGATGTTGATCTGCTCGAAATGGTTCGTTAGTGGTCAGTCTCAGCCAGGGCTCGCATCATCACGGAGCACCTGCTCCCTCGTTTACCTGTATGTAGCTGCCCAGAAAGTCCTCGGCCAGCTGGCGCACCTCCTTGGGCCAAGTGGCGCTCCACATAAGGATCTGGCGGTCGGGGCGTATCTGACCCAGTATCTTGCGTATCTGCTGCTCGAATCCCATGTCCAGCATGCGGTCAGCCTCGTCCAGCACCAGGTAGGTGCAGCGCCGCAGATTGGTGGCTCCGGCCTGCAGGAAGTCGAGCAACCTGCCCGGCGTGGCAATGACGATCTCCACACCGCGCTCCAGGTCATTGGCCTGCCTGGAGCGTGGGGCTCCGCCGAAGACGCAGGTGTTGCGCACATAGGCAGTCGATCCGAAATCGTTGGCCACCGCCTGGATCTGCTGGGCCAGCTCCCGCGTCGGGGCGAGAACCAGGGCGATGGGGCCTTCGCCCCGCTGCAGGCGCTGCTGTCCATTGATGTGCAGAATGGCGGGCAGGATGAAGGCCAGCGTCTTCCCGGAGCCAGTCTTGGCTATGCCCACCAAGTTGTGCCCAGACATGGCAATGGGCCAGGCCTGGGCCTGTATGGGCGTGGGCTCCGAGTACCGCTGCCGGCGTATCTCGCTCATGCAGTAGTCGGGAAAGCACACTTCGTCAAAGTGCTGTATGGGATTGGGCGCCTCTCCGCGCACAGTAATCTCGTGCTGGGCCCGGTAGCGTTCCACCTCCTGGGCAGGACGATTGCCAGTCGACGGGTGCTCCCGATAGAACTGCTTCTCGAAGGGAGCCAGCTGCACATTCGTCCAGTTAACACCTCGCAAGTCTGTTCAAATGAGACACACTGAGTGTAAGTCGGAGACCTTAGACCTGGACATACCGGAAAACTCCCCATTCGACCCTGAGGTTCCGCCGCGATGCATTCCACCGCTCCTGCGACGGGGACTGCTCCGCCTGCTGTGTCTGTCCACGCGGCCGGCATGCACTGAAGGCGTTGAAGACAGAAATACGATAAACGAATTCGTCCTAGCAGATAACCCGGCCTACGCACCTCCTCCTCCGCCTCCGCCACCGAATCCCCGATTGAAGCTACGTGGTGGCGACATAATTGGGGTCTCTCCTCTAGAAGCCTGCCGGTAAAAATAGCTTTTCTCTCGGTTGGTGGTAGTCTGTGGAAATCGCACGCAATGGATCCAAGTCTAGTAAGCTGGACACACTGAGCTCTCTGCTCTCATCTCCGTCTCCGTCTTCGGAATCTCAGAACTCTCCAGCGTGCAGTAGCCACTTATTGGGGGACAACTGCAATTCGCTGCTTATAAACACACAAAAACTGCACCTGTACTTTCGGTGTGTTGGTCGATACAAGCTTTTGTGGCATCCACCGATGCGATACATCGGGTCGTATGCGATATGCCGCCGTGCTCAGGATTGCGCAACATGGCGGACCCGCGATATTTGCGAATTTCAAATGCAGCACTTCGGGGGGCTGATGCTGCTCCGAAAAAGCTCTCACTTGCTGGCGCCAGATCTCGAAGCATCATGGGAGCTGTGAGGCTTTTGTTCGAACGGATACGAAGGCCTGAGTTTGCTAGTCGCCGTCAGAAAGTAACCGCTCAATCGTCTGTCCGCTGCGACCAAATTGTATAGAAATATTTCACACTGAAGGAGAAATTGTTTCGCTCTCGGCTTACACAAAATGTCAAATTTCACTGTGGCAAGTTCTGGAAACTGAGACCCCATCTAACCCCATTGCAAATGACTTTAAAGGAGATCGCGCGGCTGATGCGCAGGTGTCCGTGGCTCATCACCAGGCGGGCGCTCACCGTGGGCCTGTGGCGCTCCATGATCGATGCCCTTCGTGTGCTGCGGGCCGGCAGTATGGAGGTGGCTGGACAGGCGCAAGATGCAGGATGCAGTGCCTGTTTCTTTGGTTCCTTATCCCACTCCTGCGGCGCGTCATTGGTGTGCCTGGCGCACCGACGCTACTCGACGCACCAGAAGGCGTCCACGCAGATACTGTCAAAGCTCTTTCCCCAGACCAGCGTGGAGTCCACCGCAGAGAGTTTTGAGCGGCGGCAGCGGGAGGAGGAGGAAGAACTGAGGGAAATGGAGCGTGCCTGGAAGCGGATGCAGCAGGGCTTCGGACTCTTGAGCGCTGGAAGTATACTTCTTTCGCTCTGGGCCATATACTACTTCGGTAGGCCGTCCCTCGACGAGGAGGGCGACGAAGTTATCGACGAGTTCAGCGGATTGCCACCGATACACCAGTATGTGGCGCGAAGCTGGAAGTCCGTGAACCACATCCAACGATTCATCCAAGAGCCATCGAGTCAGAAGCTGCTGCCGGAGCCCTTGCAGCCGCCCTACGTCCAGCCAGCCTACACGCTGGTGCTCGAGATTAAGGACGTTCTGGTACACCCCGACTGGACGTACGAGACGGGCTGGCGCTTCAAGAAGCGTCCCGGCGTCGACCTGTTCCTGGAGGAGTGTGCCAAGTATTTTGAAATCGTTGTTTACACGGCCGAGCAGGGCGTCACTGTGTTCCCGCTGCTCGACGCCCTCGATCCCAAGGGCTGTATTATGTATCGCCTGGTTCGGGACTCGACGCACTTCGTCGAAGGGCATCATGTTAAGAATCTGGACAACCTCAACCGAGACCTCAAGCGAGTGGTGGTCGTGGACTGGGACAGAAACGCCACCAAGTTGCATCCCTCAAACTGCTTTGCGGTCCCGCGCTGGTCGGGAAATGACGACGACACGACCCTGTTTGATCTCGTGGCGTTCCTCCGTGTCCTAAGCACCAACGGGGTCACTGACGTCCGCGAGGTGCTGCAGTACTACAGCCAGTTCGAGGATCCCATAGCGCAGTTTCGGGAGAACCAGCGGAGGCTTGATGAGCAAATGCAGGCGGGCGAGCTGGAGAGGAACTGCAAGTCCAGGCCGGTTGTCCAGAATTGGACCCGTGGCTTTAACAGAAATTAAAGCGTTGTGCTCTTGGTGTCTCTTTGGGTTTCTTTCCATTTCAATAAAAAAAGGCTCCGACGTGATTGGAGATCTGAAGAACATATCTACATGTCATAGATACGAACCTAAAGAGGGAAATTTGATAGGAAGCGATCACGGGTGACATATATTAGGGTTGAAAAGCCATCACTGCCACGACAGATCTAGACAAGCGAACAGCCGACAGTGCAAACATCTTACTAAAAGAATAATACCTATACCGAGGGTATAATGTTTAATATTTTAATAAGGCAACGGAAAATAAGTCATACTGTGGAGCCTCTCTATTTTATTTTAGAAGGCAACTTACATATGTGCTGATGTCCTGTTTAATTTCTTCCAATTCCAATACTTAATATTTAAACAGACAACTAATATTTAATATTTTAATTATTTAACTGACAAGAGCTTTAGAGTTTCTCTAGTCCGAGCACCGGCCTCTCTAAATAATAATTACCCAGGATTTTGAATGTATTATTTTATATGCAATTTTTTCAAGGTTGCAATACTATTTTAATTTCTTGTGTGTTTGAGCAGGGCCGACCGTATTGAGATATACATAAATTTCTAAACTTCTAACACTGTCGGTTCAAAAACTTTCTACTTACTAAGACGCAGAACGCCATACGTTTTTTTTTGTACACTCATTTTACGTGTAGGACATAGCGCAACGTCCTAGAAAAGACGGTTGCCATGGAGACAGAGAGAGCGCGCGTATGTGTGTACACGTATTCTCACGCATTCTACACCTGTATGCACACATGGAAGCGCATTTTACTTTTAGATTTTTACGCTCTTAACTTTGGGAGAGCGGGAGAGCGCCATTTTCGTCCAAAAACATACAATTTTGCTTGCATATGGCAATTTAAATGTATGGTCGTTACTCATCTTAGTAATTCTAGCATCTTTGGTTGGTCTCTACCTCGCCCGATCGGTATGACGCTACCCACTTTTCTAAACCAAATCTCACGACACCTCCATGCTAGAATGCTCATCACATGCCCGTATTAGGCAACACTCAACATTCTCGAAAACTTCAGCACCAAGTGATTTATTACCTTCAAACCCTTTTCTGTGCGCAATTCAAGATTGGTTGAATTAAGAGAGAGTCGCGGCCAATGGCTCGTGAACACTGAAACAAGTTCAATTATCATGGCGTTGGGCAGCTGAACATTTCGCACATGTTCGCTGCGAGGCCTGTGGATTGATGTATCTCAGTCCTGGCACACGCCCCCTGTGTTCCAGACTTGTATCCTCCTCATGTTCAAGTGTCGGTGTCTCTATCTGCTGGTGACAGTGACAGATTTGAGTTACATGCAAAACCCCAGCCCCAGCAGAGACGGTCGCACCATCAATTCTCTCCCGTTTGTTCGGCAAGCAATCTCGTAATATTCCTGGGCGGATATTTGGCATGTGAGTCCGACGAACAGCGCTCTAATCTCTAATCTCTAATCGTTATACGAACAAAACAAATAGCAAGTGTATTTAGAATCAAGAGATGTTTGGGGTAACCAAAATAGAGGAAAATACTCAAGGAAACCTCCGACTGCGACTGGCTCAGTGCGAGGTGGGAGGTGTGCGAGTTGTGGCGTTGTCGGGCAGGATGTGGTGCTAATATGCAATATAAATACAGGACGCCAGGACTAAGGCGAACACGAACACGCAAGCTCAGCAACATGTTGCTGTCCTGCAACGGTGTGCGTGAACACGTGCCAAAATAAAGGGAGACGGAGACGGATGGGTCGTCGCTGGCGGAAGTTCTCCACATACTACAGATGGCGAAATGAGTATTTCCACAATCAACAATTACGCACTCCACTTCACCACTGGGTGAGTCTTGCGCAGTGTGGCTAGGGGAACCGTGCAGCACTCGTGCAGCACTCGGTAAGCCGAGCCGTACTCATCGATGGTGCGCATAGGTGGAAATCAAGGCGGAAGACCTGTGCCTGCTGGCTGCTGGTGCACCTGAGCCAGAACTCAACAAGTAAGGACCCTTTCTTGGTGGCCACCTTGGTGGAGTCCGCACTCCGGGCAGGGCAGTGAGGGCATGATGAGCGCTGCGGATGAGCGTGGAACTGTCAAAAGCTGGCTAATCAGGGCGCAGGCGTCAAGTGCGGGTTGCCACGTTGTCCGGCGGCAGTGGCACTCTCCTCGGCACTTGGACTCGGCGTGTGTCAGCCCAGCATCCTTGCCAGGAAGACGACGGCGACTATCTCATTCACGAGCACTCGCAAGCTCTAGGAGTCGCGAATGCGAACCAATTCAGTTTGGTTTTGACGTAACGGGCGGAACGAACGTGGGCGTCGCGTCTCAGATGTGCGGATGGTGAAGCATTGCACACAATACAGGATACTACAGGACCCATGACAGTGTGTGTATACAAGGATAAATGGTTATGACGGTGTATTAGTTACAAAATACGGAAAATACACGATATATAAAAGTTCTCGCTTATGTGCTGGCCCCGCTGGTGATTCACAATGGCTTTCGCTCTGGTTTACTCCCTCTGTGATTCCGATGCGCATTGCCTGTCTGGTTAAATATCCTTTTCGATAGTCGAGTGTCCACATACGTTGAGTGTTGTGCCTTCGCGGGTACAGTTAATTGACAATAACAAATGCTGTCCCACCCCGAAGCGCACTTTCACATTGCCAAATCGTACTTGATTCACATCTGTCTGCCTCCTCGCAGTGTGTGCCTGTGTGCCCCCCGAAATGCTGCGTCGAATTAGCCAGGCGGTGTGATTAGACTTGATGCATTGGCCACGCATCCTTCACAGCCACACCCTAAAATGGGAGTGCTTTCGTCGTCGTTTGCAGGCGGAAACGACCCTCGCCTCGAATAATCGAATAATTAAGGTGGCTTCACTGTAGAAGTCACGTTGCTGAGATGCTGAGCATCCTGTATCCCCAATGAGATAAACTTTTAGACTTCACAGGCAGTATGCGGGCTGAACGCAAACAAAAGTGTGCAAATGAGTGACTCAGATCGAATTGGGATTACTATTCGGAATAGCGTTCTTGAGAGAAAAGTAAGCCAACGAGAAATGTGATTTTTATACCCTTGCAGAGGGTATTATAGTTTTGTCATGATGTTTGGAGATAAGAGATAAATCGTCTCCAACCCCATAAAGTATATAAATTCTTAATCAGCATCACCAGCCGAGTCGATCTAGCCATGTCCGTCTGTCTGTCAGTCCGTCTGTCGGTTTATATGCAAACTGGTCTCTCAGTTTTTAAGCTATCGGGATGAAACTTTCAGGATAGTCTTATATCTTTTGTAAGCACTATAATTGTCGGAACGGCCGGAATCGTACTACTATATTCTATAGCTGCCATAGAAACGACGTGGAAAATAGGCATATTTTTGGTATTTTTGTAGATATTCGAATGAAACTTTATTTGTGCCCCTATAATATGAATGCAGCCACACCCTAGGAATTGCAATGAAATCGTACCAATATATCATATAGCTGCCATAGGAAAGATCATATTTTACATATGAAATTTACAGTTTACATATTTTTACAATATACATGCTCTTTTTAAACAATAAGAGCACTGTTAAAAGTTTCATTAAAATAGCTACCATATAAACATATATGCGAAGCAGGGTGTTTCGTGTAATTTATTCTCTTAGTATCAAAATCTTGTTTAATAAGTAACAAATTATCTGCAAGGGTATATCAACTTCGGCTCCACCCGAAGTTAGCTTTTCTTACGTGCTATTTAGTGACTTTGGAATTCAATTTCCTCCACGACAGACACATGCGATAGATAGATATTTATTTAAAGAGATTTACCCCAAAACCCCTTACAATTTCTTGACCTTGGCAGCAAGTAGTACGTGCAGTTTCCTTAAGAAGTTCTCTCATCCATCACAGCCGATTAGCGTCGTTTTGTGCGTAGTCTGAAGGATGACAACCGAGACCTATTTGGACTTGACGTATGAGCGAGGCAAGGGGTCGAAGCGGTCGTTGAGGCCAAAGCTTTTAAAATTGACAGATGTGACGATACCGCACCGCAGTCGAAAGAAGAACAAAGTCAAGGTGCGTCCTCGTATTTCGCCCATAGCGTTTGGCTCATAATTGTTACTTTCAGACGAAGGACCGCTCATCCACTTCGGTGCGCGAACGGATATACGATGATCCGGCCTATACCGAGGACATAAGCCACTTGGCGAATCCCATGCGCCGCAGCAGCATCTCCGGCAAACCCTTAGCAGAGCACAAGTCGCGGTCCGAAGCTTCGTCCAGCAGCCTGTTGGCCAGGCACCAGCTAACCAAGGAGCTCCACCAGTATGTGACGGGGAAGCAGGGTAAAATCAAGGTCCCCCAATCGGCCGCTTCAGCGTCCGGCAGCACAGCCGCCGCCAGTTTGAACTACGAGTGTGATTCGAGCAGCACGGACAATGAGCCGCTCGACCCCGTCAAGGGCAGCAGCATGACCCGCCGGGTGCGGAGTCTGGAGCGCAGTCTGGCCATCACGACAATTGAAAGAGTACCGTACGAGAAGAAGGTCGCCCAGAAGCGCACCTCCAAGCAGAAGAGGAACCTCAGTCTGGACAATAGTCGCCACCTAGCCGCAGGGCACCTACCCGCGGCAGTGGCAGCGAGCAAGCAGGGCCACGACTTTGACAGCCGTCCTCGCAAGGAACGGAGCCGCAAGTACTACACAGAGGGCGCCCCGGAAGCTGTCCAGGCGGAAGTCAGCGAACTAGACGACGTCTACTCCGCCCGCAGCTCGGCGCAGGACTCCGCGAACACAGCACCCGCCGAGGCAGTCGCCGAGGCCACGAAGCTGGCGATTGGCAAACGCTTCCTGCGTGGCGAAATTGGAATCAAAAGCTTTAACTACTATTTGCTCAAGGAGGGACTGAAGAGTTCCAAGAAGCTGGTGGACAAGCCCCGGGTTACTGCTGGTGGTGGCGGGGTGGCAGCTCAGGCAGCCAAGGGGGAGAAGCGGCATTCCCGCAGCGAGGAGAACATCTACGAGGAGATCTTCTTCAAGGACACCCCCAGCACAGTGGCCTCGTCGGTCACAGGTGCAGCCAGCGGCGTCGTATCAATGTCCGTCGCCTCCGCCTTGTCCGACAAAGATGCCCAGCTGCCGCATGGCATGAGTACGGCCAGCGAGGCGAGCGCCGCAGATGCCTTTGCGGAGTGCGAGATCTGCATGGAGCAGTGCAGCAAGGACAACTGTGAGTTTTGCCTGGCACAGCACGGTGGGCTGCCGGTGGCAGGTGGCAAGCCGAAGGGCCAGCCACAGCAGGCAGAGACGTATAGCAGCCACAGACCCCAGGAGGACAGTGGCGAGACGCGGACATCCTCTGCAGCGCCGGCCGCGCATATCCTGGAGTTTCAGTCATACAACCCCAACAATCCGGGCGTCTACAAAATCGAAACCACACCGGTGGCCATAACCGGGGACTATAATCCGATACTCCAGTTCCAGCAGTCCTCGGCGACCACGTCCACGTCGGCGACCACAACGCCCAGCGAGCAGCAGCACCTCCAGCATCAGATTTACAGTGGCTACTACCTTCCGCATCCGCACCCGCACGCCCACGCCCACCAAAGGCCTTTCCAGGCGCCCATGCTGGGCAATCCGATGTCGAGCCACTATGCCGTCGGCGGCAGTCTACTTTTGGCTCAAGTGCCCGGATCTGGGGCCGCACACGGAGCTGCCACGCCGCCTCGCAAGCTGCAGCAGCAACACTACATTGTGGGCTATCAGAACGGCGGGTCCGCCCCTGGGGTGGCCTCCTTGCAGCGGCTGAACACAAAGTCCTCCTCCTCCAGCGACTCGCTGCCCTACCACAAATACAATACGATGGCGCGCCTGGAGGCCAACGTGTTCGCCACACCGGCCACTGGAGACCTCTACTATGCCGTTAGCGGTGCGCCGCCACTCCACCCGCTGATGTATGCTGCCAGCCGGCCCATCGGCGGATCCCAGATATTGGTGGACCCCTACGACCCCCAGATGTACAAGAGCGACTCCAAGGCCTCCATTCTCAGCGAGTTCTCGCTCCGCAGCAGCGACAACTCCCAGCGCTACGCTCGCCATCCCCACCGGAGGCACGGGGGACGGGTGAGTGATTCGAGTCTCTTTTCGGTTTACTCGAACTCCGGACAGAGGCGCTACTACGGCAGCTCGGAGGGCAGGTTCGGCTACGATTGCCGGCGCTGCAGCTTGGACGGCGTCATCGGGATGGGCTCGGGACCCGGAGTGCCCCTAGCAGGTGCTGACAAGTGCAGCTTCTCGGACAACTGCCGGTACGAGTGTCGGAACTGTGACTGCTCCTCAAACTACTTCAGCTCCGATTTCGATGACGTGTACGGATCCATTGCGCGTGGCGGGAGCAGTGGCATTCCCCGCAAGACTGCAGCTGGCACCTTGCCGTCGAGTACTCAGGACGAGCCCGTGGACCCAAAGGAGTGTGCGGCACCGCCCATGGAGCAGCCACAGCAGCAGTACACGGCTCCGCTGGACCTGAAGCAAAACAAGTATGCGCAGGACTTCTTCAAGCACGTGAACGACGTCAAGCGCAGCATTTATCAGTCCGAAATGCAGAGGAACAATAGCTTAGAGTCCTCGCGACGGGGCCCACGGACAGCTAGCACCGTTAGCAACAATCCAAAGGCCAGTCCCAAACGCGCCGCCTCCCAGGAGCCCCGTTCAGAGCCCGTAGTGACCACGCTTCCACTGAGCAGGGGACGCCCGGCTGCCGGAACGAAGCCCACGCCTGCACCAAGAACCAGTCTACAGTCGCAGACCACATTGCCAACTACTTCCGTACCAAGTAAGTGATTCTATCGATGATACATTGCCGGCTTGTGTACTAACTTTGCTGTTTTTGCAGGAGATCCCACACCGAGCAAGCGAAAGAGCCAGCCCAGCGGCCGGAGGGAGTATCCCTCCTTGGATCGACTCGTGGCTTCTTCCACGGGAACGATTCCCAAGAGACACAGCAGGACAGTGGCGGAGACGGGAGCCCTTAGCCCCAAGCTCACACCGACTCCCAGGACCTCGGCGGTCCCCGATGCCGGGGAAAGCGGAGATCGCGGGGCCAAGCACTTGAATGTTGCAGTGGAGGAACAGCTGCCGACCAAGCGACACCATCGTACGAGCGGATCAAAGGCGCACCAGAATGCTCCCGGTCCCAGCATCCGCCGGAAAGATATTCCGGCCCCTCCGCCGCCCTCTCCTGCCACCTATTCAGACATCCAAGAGCTGAAGGCGAATATGGAGGGTCTCCAAGACGACACCAAGTCGCGAAGCATTGAAACAGAAGCCAATGAACGATCGGCGGCCAATCAGAAGGCCAAGCAATTGGCTTCCATGCAGCCCAAGCCAGCAATAGAAGCAGCTTCTGCGACACCACTCAAAGTCTTGGCCAGTCCAGCTGATAAGGTGGCGGAGCCCACAAAGGATCTGCCGGAAATGAGTGCAGCGGAGATGGAGGACAACGACGTGTTTTACGACGCCCGCAGCGAGGACTCGGGGGGCGGCCCCTTGCCATCGGAGGCCAGCGATCAATCGAAAAAGGTATGCATTTCACTTTTCATTTAATTTAAAAATAGTTTAAGCCAGGATTTGATGATCCATTTTTACATATACAATGTATATGTATGTATATTATACATACATACACAAACATACATAGCAATTTAGATAAAAAACGTAATTATGTATACATATGTATAAGAACTTACCTGTGCATGTACATACATATAAACATACATGTACATATGGATGTACATTCATATGCATGTATGTAGGTATGTATGTATGTACATAAATGGATAAATAAGAAAATCGCCATCTTATTCTTTCGACTGCACTGGTCTGCGCGTGCTGCAAGGGCAGGTGGATCAGCTTTGTGATCTTCTCCTAGGGGCTGCAAGGACGCGCCAGAAACGAGACACTGCACGGACACGACACACTTTAAATTATTGTTTTATTATTTTCAATTCGCTGTTCAAGTTCTTTGATTTCTTAATAGAGGTGACAAATAATTAATAATCGATGTCAGTTTTGAAGCTCTATCGATCGTTTCTCCGCTCTGGGCTGCGTTTCAAGTTAAAACTTTCAACTGCAATTGCACATAATTTGCAGCATTACACTCATAAATTTACACTCAGTTACGGTGCATTACATTATGTATTATATGTAATCTAATGATGTTTGTACATTAAAGCAATAATTTCAATCGTAAAGATGTGGCAATAAGGAATTCGAAATCCGAAAATCACGCATGGTTTGCGAATCACGAGTTTCGATCTCATAGAAATATCGATTTAAAAAATAATCGATTAAGGACCACGCACCTCCGAAAGCATACTTTCAACTGCAATTGCACGTGACTTTCAGCATTTAACACTCATAAATTTACACTCAGGTACGGTGCATTACATTATGTAACGTATGTAATGTAATGATGTATGCACATTAAAACAATAATTTCAATCGTAAACGAGAAGCAGCCGCAAATATGTGGCAATAAGGAATTGCGAAAATCACGCATGGTTCGCGTGAATCACGAGTTTCGATCTCATAGAAATATCGATTTAAAAAATAATCGATTAAGGACCACGCACCTCTGAAAGCATACATTGAAAGTTGAAAGTGACGCTTGTGATTTTGCAAATAGTGAAAAACGTTTTAACATAATGGATGCGGGTCTAAATGAAGACAGATCTGGCGGATCCACTCCAGTTGGTGCTCTACAACCGGTGTACATGGACTTGATTGTCTACGCAACAGCCTCTGCCCGCTTGTTTCACATACAAGACGCTTCGGCTTGGCTAGAATGGTCTTCGGAAGAGCCTTGTGCCAGGGATCTCAGCCCCCAGGAAGTGTGCCGCATATTCCTGACTGAGGTTCTACCCCACATAGACACCTACGAGCTGCCAGAGAGGATCAGGAATCGCTGCAAACTCTTTGAGCTGCACCCGTTGTTCCGGCGCGTCGCCGAAGGTTATAAGTTTACTGTACATGGTGGCGGGCTACCCGCGCGCTTCATTTTGCATCCCAACCGGGACCTCCGTCTGGTCAGTGAGCTATCCGCGGTAAATATAGATGTGATCCGACTATGATGAAGGTGGTAACAACTTTAAGTGATCCTAGCAGGGCGGACATGCAGAGAGATCGCACACCGTACTCGTGGACAACGAGACCGAACAATACCGGTCGTCCATTGGCTATAATTTCAGGATGTGCCCCGAGACAGCCGCTCTGTTGTCAGTCATGGTTTCCACCGATCATGAGCTATCCGTTAGCCAGATGCACAGTCTGGCTGAGATTCACCGCCGTTTGCGTCAGGCCAAGCAGTCGTTCGAGGACACTGCCCGCCTAGCTCCCTTCCGTGCTGAAGTCGATGCCCTGGTGTTCAACATGAATATATTTATTAATATAAAAGAGAAGCTTTGTCGCGTTCTCAGTGATTGCAAGAAATATTAGAAGTCGAGGATTCATCCCTATTTCCATTTTATATCGTATTTCCACATCATTTTACCAAGTTTACGTTATTTAAATCTCTTTTTCATTTTATTATTTAATTCTACATGAAAGTTTACTTACTCCTTATTGTTGTTCAAGAGATAAATTCAAGGGTTTAGAGTCATTATTATATAGGCAAGGCCCAACTGTACACCGTATTTTATACCGACTATAGACGTTGAAGAGTTATCATTCGTATATTCATTTTATATCGTATTTTGACATGTTTTAATTTTACTAAGTTTACGTTATTCGAATCTCTTCATTTAATTATTTAATTCTACATGAAAGTTTACTTACTCCATATTGTTTCAACATATAAATGTCAGGGCTTAGAGCCCTTACTATATAGGCAATGCCCAACTTTACACCACATCTTAAGCCAACTATAGACATTTAAGAATTGTCATCCGTATTTCCATTTTATATCGTATTTTTACATGATTTAGTTTTACTAAGTTTACGTTATTGAAATCTCTTCTTCATTTTATTATTCTACATCAAAGTTTACTTACTCTATATTATTGTTCAAGAGATAAATGTCAGGGTTTAGAGTCCTATTTAAATATAATCAAGGCCAAACTGTACCGACTATAGGCGTTGAAGTGTTATCATCCGTATATTCATTTTATATCGTATTTTTACATGTTTTAGTCTTACTAAGTTTACATATTCAACTTGAAAGTATACCTACTTCACATTATTGTTCCAACAGATAAATGTCAGACTTTAGAGTCCTAGCTTAACTTAAAATAGGCTAGACCGAACTGTACACCGTATTTTAATCCGAATATAGACGTTTAAGAGTTAGTCCTAAGTTTATATTACTATTGATTTGTTATACACAAAAGGGGACACAAACCTGCACACATATCATAACCATAATTGAGTCCATTGAGCTATGTATGTATATGAATTGCATCAGGTGAATGTGAAGGCAACAACAATTTTAATTAAATTATACCTTTATAGGGCCCGTCCGACATGGCGACAGCAACACAGGCGCTGGCGGACACCATTGCTAACGAGAATCCAGGCAAGGCCGCCACTGACAGCGAAATGGCGCACTCGGCCGACGATGGGGAGCTTCCGCCTCCTGCTGAGCCTGCGCCAGAGAGGCGGGAGCAGGCGTCAGCCATCGCGGGCAAACCGGAAGGGAATGCCATCAATATTGGTAGCGACGAAGCTGAGTCCACAAAGAAGCCAAGGAGCCCGTCTGAGGAGGACAAGGCGCCCCCGCCGACACTACTCTCAGCTGCCGAGAGCCAACTGGGTTCGAACTCCCGTCCCCCGTCTCCAGCCCAAAATCCGTCTTCGTCTGTCTCTGTCTCTCTGCCGCCCGAACCCACGGGACCGACTTTGAAAGAGGACCACGAAAAGAGAAGCAAAACAAAACACGACAAAAAGAGCCCAAGCCAACATGTTGGTCCGACATGTTCGGAGGGGCAGCCAGCAACATCCAACTCCGCTCGCGCACCCGGACTCGGGCTCCCCACAAGCAACTACACCAACGCTGGCAACACGAGCCTCACCAACATCGCCAGCAACAGCGCAGCCGAGCTCAGATTCAGTTGCAAGACGGTTGGCAACACGGACAGCGACAGCGCAGCGCCAGCGGCATCGCACAGGTATTTCCCAGCCATCCAGTCCAATGTATAGCTAAATAGCCAAGAACTTGAACTTAATTCCGTTCGGAATCGGAAGCGGAGGTGCAAATTCGAGTGTCAACAGTAGTGGCCGAGGAACACTTGTTGTTCCCTCTGTCCCTGTGTAATCGCGACGGCCAAGTCCCTGTAAAAATACACATTCGCGTCCGTTTTCCTCCTGTGTGTGTGCTCCGCGAATCCACAGTGCCCCCGGGTGGAAAATGCTACAATTAACAGTGAAGTCTCGAGTCTGAGCATATTCAACGGCCATTTGGAGCCAACTTTCGGTTTCAGAGTGCGTTAATTAGGCTAGTGAATTTATTTGCATTCCACGAGAGTGGAACGGAGTGCGCAGCAGCTCCTGAGAGTGCTGATTTGCGCCACATTTGGTGCTACCTTGTGTTAGCCTCTCCTCGGAATCGCAACTTCAAACTTTAATGCGACTGCCGCGGACCCACAGTGGAGCGGGGAAGTACGCCAGCTGCTTTCTCTCCCCCAATGCAAGCTGCGATGCTTAGGACCCCCGGACTGCGTTGACCAGTGAGCAGATCAATTCCATAAAGTTCCCCTATAAGACTTCCATATATTATGTTATTTTTTCGTGTCTTTGAGTGCCCGAGGCAACTGGGAACCAGTGTAGTACCACCATATCAGAAATTCGATTGGGAGAAGTGCTATAATTAGGCGCCAGGCTCAACGCAGTCTATCAAAAGGACTGGGGACTCATTAAAGACCTCCTTCCGTATGGCTGGCTTGGCTCTCCGCGCCCGCGAGGTCCTGTGATTAATCGACGAGCGCGAGTTGGGGAAGCGTGGCCTCAGGCCGTGAACTGTCACCAGCTGGTGGAACTTAAACAATTTGATTACCGAAAGGCAATGAGTTGTTTTTGACAAGGGTAAACAAGGGAGTAGTACCCCCTTTATGACAGACGACTGAATATTAACCAGCAGCAAACATCTTGCGCGACAACACCTGCTCACACATTGTCCTGGCAGAGGCTGCGAGTCGAAACTAATCAATTTAAGAGCACCATTTTGATGAAAGAACGATTGCCGAAGGTCAGTTTAATTTAATCATTAATATTGGGCGCACAACAACAACAACAGGCGTATCCTGTGACACACGAGCTTGCATTACATTTATTAGATTGTAATAATAGGCTGCTGGCTCGGCGGTTACGATACTCCCCCACGTCCCTACTTCAATAAAAATTCGGCAATCAATAATTTTCGCAAAGAGCAGTTTCCCGTTCCCGCGTCCTGGCCCTCGCCAGCGTACGGGCCAACGTACAGAGCCCTCAATACGAGACCGGCCTACATAAATCAATTTTGTCCTTTGTTTCCCCCGCATTGTGTTGGTATTCAATCATTTACCTATATACTTATGTGTGCTCCACGCATTCATCTCCCCACAACACACAACACACAGCCACTCTGGCTGAATGTTTGTAACTGGAAAACAAGGAGAAAATAATAATTTCATGTCATCCTTGTTTAACGGCCCCTCGATGTGTGGGTTACAAAACATTTGTTAAGTACACGCAGCGTATTTTTCACGTCTCCCCCGAATGCTTTTTTCCCAGTCAGCCTAGGCACCCCAGTGGGGTGCAGATAGCTATAGCTATAGCTTCTCAATCACACGCATGGACTTAGCCACGGCTAATTGAAAACAAGTTCAACTCGCGGTGCTCTGCAAGAGCTCAGACGAGTGAGTAGTCGAAATCGAAACCAGGGCCAACGACAAATCAAATCGGAAACCCATTCGCAGAGTGCGAGTGCGTTCGACCAAGTTTCGGAGCAGTATTTGGCGAAATCGGGGACGACCTTCAATACCTTCGGGCCGACAAACAATAAAAGTTTACTGGCATTTTGCAATTGAAGCAGTGCAAATTGCATGCAGCCAGCCCGTCGATAATTATGAGGCTGATCATTACGGACACGACGATGCCTGTGCGCTTGCAAATATGGTATAGAAAATGTGAAACTTGTTTCCTATGGTGGCCACCACTTCATTTGGTCATTGGCTTTTAGTCAATGCCGCTGCAGTTTGGCCAACGTTACCACATCGTGGAGCCCGAAGAAGCGGCCGCTGAGCTAGGCTCTGGCCCCAGTCGAAAGTGCAAGTTGACTAACAGGTATGCGAGATAATGCAATCGATTTGCTAGTGCCCGTCCTCAGCATCGTCCTCGTCCGCGTCCGCGCCCTCGTCCTGCTGCGCTCTGGCGAAGACAAGTGTGGCCTAAAGTGATTGAAAACCAGTTTTATGAGGCATGCATGCCTCAGATGCGAGCGCAATGTGCTGTGGAGTCTCTGTGCATTTTATTTTTATTTACGATCTCCAAACCGGCAATCACTGCCGCTCAATAGACAGCGAGCTTTGGCCAAAGAAATGCGAAAACATTTTTTAATGGAAACTTTCGTCCTCTCGGATGTTACCTACGTACGTGCCTCAACAAAGATCGGAAAAGTAGTTTGTGGCAGCCAGCTGAACCTTTTGAAAGCATAATGCTTTCATCTGCAGTTGCGTATGGATAATTCGAATCGGGGTAAGAGTAAAATTCCGAACACATTGTTCATTTGCCTAACTTTCACTGTCAAATACGAAAGTAGCCTCCACATAACCTCTAGGACGAAAAAGTACAGTAGGTCGCAGAAAGGCTTAGCTGATGCACGCTTTTCTTAATGTCAATAATTACATTAAATTGTAATTAAAAGGCTGATCAACTTGGATCACTCGGCAATGAAAGCGTGGCCATTAAACTAATTTGAGTTAAAGACACAATCTGAGGCATGCCTCTATGCATATTTAATAACAAAATTACGAGTGCAAACACGCAGAAATTATCCGAGAGCTTGCAGAAATAAAAACTCGCTCCACGATGTGTGTGTGCCCGCGTATGCGGAGATGTAATTATCGCTTTACTGCGAGAGAGTGGCCCCCACTTCCTGTTTACTCGAGTGGCGCCGATGTCCTTTTACTCAAAACACTCACAGGCTTCCGGTGGCTTTCTAGCCCTCCTGGCTTCTGGCCTTTTCATTGAATTTTACAAAATATAATTATGGCCAGATGCCTGACATGCTCGGAAGTTTAATATTACAACGAGTATGCTTGGGCATGCTGAGTATACTTCAACTGATTTGCTCAACTTGTGACGAATTAAAATATTTCCGTAGGCCGTCGACAATCTTGGCAGCTCCCACGCACTCCAAGACTTCTGGGCATAAGCAAACAAGTTGTGAATCTCACTCCATGGTGTGTTGATCGCTTGCTCTCTGGCATGGGGCTAAACTTATGATTCAAGTCACAGCCAAAGAGAAAGAGTGCAACCATTGTGGATCGATAGATATTAATGTGTTGACACGTGGGCCAAGGGCCTTGGTGTGGGCATCTGAAAAGAAACATTAACTGGCCTGGCCGCAAGAACTCAATGCCCAAGCGACTCTCTGTAGCTTCAGCGTGGTCCATATTCAAGAAATGCCATCGCTTCCCAAATTGGACTAAAAGTTGTGACGCCCACACAAGCGACAGCACTTGAGAGGCCGAGGCAACGAACCGAAATATACACTGTTGGCCGTTGACCATTTTGGAATGACAAGTTTTTAAGTGATTATATACGAGTATTGGCATGCCAAAAGCGGCAGCGTGGGGCGGCTGGACCCGAAGAGCTTTCTTTGGATTTGCGTTCTGAGCCTTTCGAGCTGTGGCATCTCCGCCCTATTATATGCCGACCTATGAGGCGTCACTTAAGAATTCAGACTCAACATCAAAGATACACGCGTTGTCATCGCCAGCCAGCAATGAGGGAGGAGGAAGCTCTTCGAATACGCTTATTGAGCATACTCGTGGCGTCGTGCTAGAGCTCGCTCCCGGAAATGCCCATCTGGAGCACCCTGGGGGAAAAATCCGGGTCCGCATGTATTAGCTGGCATGCTGCTGCAGGAGCAGCCGGTTATTGTCCTCGTCAGAAAACTGTCACTGACACTTTTTCGCACATGTATTGGCCAGACTAGTTACCCTAATTTAAAGTCAAGCTGTGACGCTTATCGTCCCTGATGACACCCACCTCGTACCCTGCGCTCCGAGCATGGGTTGCAGCGTGCATGCACACTTGTATTGGATAATATGTATCTCAATCATAAATGATTGATATAACTTTAAATGAATTCACCACGCATATAGGAGATGGCGTTAACCCGTTCTACGCGCTGTATGGCCCCAACTCGTTCAGCCACATTTTTTCCCACACACACGCTCACGCATGGCGCCGCATGGAAAGAGGTTTTCTGGCCACTTACCCGCCGCACGTTTCAGGGTCAAGTTTAGGTGGGTTTTTGGCAGCCATCGGGTCGATCTTGGCCAGCGTTGAGCATGATCTAGCCAGGCCAGCAAAGTCTGGGGTCCAGAAATTGTGGGTTTTGATGGGTAAATATTGTATTAGTGACACACAGCGCACTCTGCCACCATCCTGCCTCTGTGCCTCTGTCAGTTGGCAGCAGTGGCAGCAACAAGGCAAAGCACTTACATTTGGCAAAACGACGCGGACTGCACTGCCGGCGTTTACGGCTGCAGTTGTGCAGATGTCAACGAGTTCAGGCGAGTGCTGAACCATGTTCCCGGACATTGAACCGTTGTTCGAGCACCGGCACTCCGGGTCGATTATCCTAGCCATTAGGGCCGCCAGCAGTGCGGGCCTGAACTGTGTGTAGTAGTAGTATTAGGGCTCAATCGGATAGGGGTTTCCCTAGCCAAGTGACTTTGAGTGAACCTATTCCCACTTGTCGCCTCGCAAGCTTTAATACCTTGCAGACCATCCATCCAAGTACGATTTTAGATTGAGAATTAATATCTATTCCCTACATGATATAGTTTTATTGGTCAGTTAACGTAAATATCTGAAAAGGCAATTATTAATTCTGTTTTTGACTTTTGGATGGCCTTAAGTATAAGTAAGAAGAGTCTGTTTTGCTGTGTCCTGTCAGGGTTTAGATGTCGATGCTGTCGACTGTGCCCTGCATCATGAGATGCACATGTTCGGCATTCGTTTAGCTTAAAGCGAACTACGATGTTAGATGTGGCTTGTGAAGCTCTACAGCAATGTGCTCTTCTCTTGCAGCGAACCGACACCCGAGGCACTGGTATCTGCGGCAGCCCCGGGAAATCCAGCACCAGCCAAACCACTGAGACGTCAGGACTACGCCTGCCTCGACTCCAGCGAGGCACAATCGGACGACAGTCACCTGACACGCGACTCCATCACTCGGGAGTCCCAGAACGACGAGCTCTCGTCCTCCACACTCGAGAAACTAGACGTAAGCACTCTCCCGCTGCCAGCTCTCCCGAAGCGCCGCCGCACCCGCTCGCGCACCAGCCCCTCGAAGCATCTCCAGCAGCGCCAGCAGCAGCAGCGTCATGAGGCCATCGAAGATGCCACTGAGTCGCCAGAAGTTGCAACAGTCCAACAGCCACCCAAGCCGCGGCAGCGAGCAGTCAGTCCAGAGTCCCAGAAGCACGTGGCAGAGATAAGCAAGCCGAAGAAGAACGCAGCGCCCCAGAAGCAGCCACGTCCGCAGCAGCCCCCACAGCCGCCGCAGCATCTGTCCGCCTTCCAGCAGTACGTCGCCAAGAGGCGCGAAAGTCTCGAGGCGTCGAATCGCAGCTTCAACGAGAAGCTGGAGGCGCGCAGGATGCACTATCACCACATGGGTGGCGGCAGTGCCAATGGCAGCTCGGCGGGCTCCCATCTAACGGCTGGCTCCAACGGAGTGCCCACATACCTGTTCGGGGAGCACTTCCATGGCGTGGCGGCCGGCTCTGGCCGGAAGTCCATGTCGCCGGCCACCAACAAGGAGGAGATATTCCTCAACAAGTCCGGCTGGGTGCAGGTCAATACGAAGCGCGGTACCAGCAAGGACGACAACTGCGGGGGCTATCGCCGCCTCAGCTACGGCCAGCAGAATGGAGGCCTTGGCCTTCGCGCCGTTCCCATGGACCATGGGCGGCGCTCGGACCTAGCGCGCCAATCCTTCATTCAGCAGCACCAGCAGCCACCATCCGGCATGGGTAATGCCGAGCCCAAGTTTGTGGGCTCCAAGGTGGAGGAGCTAATTCAGCGGAACGAGGCGCGATTGGGCGGCTACTCGTCGCGAGAGGCGGCCCTCCGTCCGGGCTACCGGATTATCGACCCTCAGCTGGCCAATATTCTCAACGAGCGACCCGGCTTCCTCCCAGTGAAGAGCCCCAACGACTTGGACTCGCCCATCACTCCGATTCTGTCGCCGCCGCCCGCTTTCCAGGACAACAGCCGCAGTGTGCGTCATCCGGACCGCCAGAAGCCGATGCGCATCCAAGGTCCGCTCCCGTTGCCCGTGCCGCTCCAGTCCCAGACGCAGTTGGTCAGCCAGCATCCGGCCAACGTGGCCGTCAAGGGCATGGTCTTCTCTCGCAGCTTCGAGTACGATACGCGGCGCCCTCAGCCGCCCGACACTTACGTGGAGACCTTCTCCCGGAGCTTCGATGGCAACCTGTCGGAGCGTCCCCTTAACCTGGCCGTGCTGGCAGGGCAGCGGGAGCGGTCGCCCAACTTCAGCACCCTGACAGGAAACTCTCCCAACTACCTAACGAAGCGGGAGAGCGGCGGCGGCAGCAGTGGCTCTCTGCGCAGCCGGGACAACTCGCCCAAGTATTTGAATCCGCAGACGGCGCAGACGACAGCCTATCTGAATGCCGCCGTCAAGGAGGCGCCGCCTGTGTATAGCGTTGCCGCAGCCGGCAGTCAGGCCAAGTACTCGCCACGCTCCCGCCACGAACGGACCGCTGAGCGCTCCAAGACCCACGCCCTTGGACGGTCACGCAAGTCACAGTTCAGCCGGGTGGGCAGTGCAGGACCTCTGGCGGCGCATCCCAACCCCACCCCCAGCGTGGGAGTGTCGCGCTTTCGCAGCTTTGATACGTCCAAGAGCCAGCGCCTCAACTCTTGCGACAGCGGTGCGAGATCAGGTAAGTCGTTGCCATTGACAAATCTCTCTATTGGACATACACACTATATACGCACACACACACATCTGTGGCTCCGCTTTTTTGCGGGGCTGACTAATGTCCAATGATTAGGCAAATGGCACTGCCCCACAGTGGGGTATTGGACCCGAAAAGTGGCGATTAATTCAAAAAACGAATTTGATTATTATTTTTGGTTAGTACATTAAATTCTGCATAAAACTGCATACAAACTTTTCTTCTGAACCAAACAGAGGCTGAGCAATAGCTGCTCAAAGTTGCAAAATATTTTCAGTTACTTTAAAAAAGTCAAAAATTGTACTTTTTTTCATCATTTTCAAAAAAATTATTTGTTTCCTTTGTAAACATTACCCGAAAACTTTGTATGCTGTTGAAATAATATATTTAACTATTTTTTAAATATTTTTTGAACGTCATTACATTTATATTTATTGTTAAAATGGTAACAAATATACAAAAGCGCTAAAAATTCTACTATTTTTAAATTGAGGTAGAGGAGAAGTAATCCGAAACGCGGTCAAATGCAATAATTTAAATGAGGGGTTGTTCCTTGGATACTCAGCTTCACCGCCTTATTCACACAATTTTGCACAATATTGCTATCGACAAGTTATTTAAATTTTAGTGGAAATACACACGGTTTGCTTTGCACTGAAATGCTGCCTGCAACTTCTGCAAAAACACCCTTAAATTAAGTAGTATTATCACAAAAAATATCGGTTCATCTAATGAAGATTCAAGAAAAAAGATTAAAAAAAAACCGAAATTATTTAAATACTTAACCTAAATAAAAATTAGATTTTCTTGTTAATCAGTTCTATTATAATTATCAAAATATTAAACAAAAAAACCTATTAAAACAACTTTAAAAAAAAATTTAATTTACTAAAAAACTAGTAAGAAAAGCTAACTTCGGGCAGAACCGAAGTTTATATACCCTTGCAGATAATTTGTTACTTATTATA
>JAEIIU010055863.1:0-13105 GCA_018874675.1 Drosophila baimaii
CAGGGGCTTAGACGGGACACACATTAATCAAGTGCCATTAAGTATTTTTAAGGCTATTTAATAGGTGCGTTGCTACGCTCTGATTACTCACTTTGAAAGACCACCGCCTTAAAGTGCGGTGTTAATCCTCCTGGGGTTTTCCCGACTTTTCCTCGCACTCACTTAATCACAGTCTAGTTTCCGTTAATTTATTGCACTCAAGTTGTTGATTTTAAATAGATTCTTTCGAATAATTTCCACCGCGCACAGGAAATACTAAGGGGTTTTCCTTTGTTCCGATTTGATGTTTCAAATGTCCGAGCTTCCGACGGTGGCCATTACGCGAACAGGCAACAAACGACTCTGCCAGCGGCTGGCCATTTGTCCCACCATTCGGATACGCGTGCTGGAAAATTTTTCGCAGCTGCGCGCAACGCAAGCTTGGGAAAACTTGGGGGGAAATGTAAATTTTCCGCCCCCAAGCAGGCTGAGTTTTGTTTTTGTTTGCGCTCAGCTGATTGGCTAGAGATGGGACTTCTGCACGGCGGGTAGTGTTGGAAAGCGGCGAAATGCAGACGTTGCCAGACCTTTTATGCACGAGCGACCAGGGCTGGAGGCTCGAGGTAAAAGTGACCAGTCTGCGTGAAGGTGAAAATCCAAACTCTTATATTTTGGCAGAATTAGGCGTTATGAACTGAACAAATTTGAATAATAAAAGTGGTCTTATTGGAAATGTATTTATTCAAACTGAAGTAATTTGCAATACCCCATTATGGTGAAAGCGTAAGTACAGCCTATAATCATAAATTTAAACGAATTTTAATTTTCTTTTTTTTTGCAGGGAGTCGCCAACTTAATTCCTTAATATGTACATATATTAAGGAATACGGTAATTATTAATTATTTACTTTGAAGCTTTTTAAAACCACATCCACCCTTGCATTCCCCCGGCTTAGTTGCAAACTGATACCAATTTATTTAGCAGCAACTTAGACTACAATTTAGGATCTTTGATCCGTTGATGCTTATAATAAAGACACAGATATATGTATGTAGACACCCGGACACCTTAGGAGCTGAGTTTCTTGGCCTCCTGGAAGCGGCACGAGATGTCATCCCAGTTGGCGATGTCCCAGATGGCCTCAACGTACGAGGGACGCACGTTCTTGTACTGCAAGTAGTAGGCGTGCTCCCACACATCGATGCCGAAGAGGGGAATCAGGCCGGTGGAGGCCTCCAGGGGATCCTGGTTGGGGAGGGCGGCCAGCTGCAGTTTGCCGGACTTCTTGTTGTAGCCCAGCCAGCCCCAGCCGGAGCCCTGGACTGCCACGGTCAGGGTACTGAGCTCCTTCTTGAACTCATCGAAGCTCTTCCACTGCGACTCGATGGCCTTCTTCAGCTCGTCGCTGGGCGTGCTCTTGTTGGGCGAGAGATTCTGCCAGAAGATGGTGTGGTTGATGTGGCCACCGCCATTGAATCTGAGGGCCGGGGCCAGTTGGATCAGCTTGGTGGTGTCGTTCTTGCTCTTGGCCTCCTCCAGCTGCTCCTCGGCGGCATTCAGGTTGTTGACATAGGTCTGGTGGTGCTTCTGGTGGTGAAGCTCCATGATCTCCCGGCAAATGATGGGCTCCAGGGCGGCGTAGTCGTACGGCAACTTGGGCAGCGAGTGCTTGCCGCGCGCCGCCAGGCTGCAAGGGGTCAAGAGACTCGTCTAAATTGCAAGCATACATACATATATCCTCAAGATCAGGGCCGCCATTATAAATACCATATACACAGTTGTTATTGCTATTTATGTAATCGGCCGGCGTCGCATCGATTTGCCCTAAAATCTGCACTTACCTCACTGTCTGGGAAATTCTGCGTGCCACAAACATCTTAGCGAATTAATTAACTGCAAATTAAGTTCAGGTTTAGGCTTTAGGTTTTTAAATCAAATAACACAAGGCTTACGTTATGGTTTATTTTTTATTTTTTGTCTTTTCGAACAAATTTGTTCAGCTAGAGATGGGCAAGGAAGCGGCGTAAAATATCGATAGAGTCATCGATATTTAATCCCTTAGTAATCGATAGTTGACAACTAGAGAGGCGCCAATTTAAAATGTGTGTTCATTAAAAATAAACGACAAATGTATAGCCTGAAACGTTTGTTTACTTAAGCAAGTTTACACAGTTATAATACGGAAACAGCAAGCTCGGCACAATTGGATCTTTATCGTCGTCTAAGCTTTTGATATAGCACTCGGCCGCACCATCATATGTACAGTTTTATAGCTATACAAGTCGCCTTTCCAGTACTCCCAAACTATTCCACGGGCCCAGAGTGGTTTTGTAAAAGGACCACCCAAATAAAGAGCGTTCAAATTACTAAAACGAAAGACTGGATAAAATCGGTATTTTAAAACAGGGCGTGTACGTTACCTGGTTTGGCAATTTTTATACCACCAACCCCCCTTTCGATATTTGGCACAATCGTTCTTGTTGTCCCTGTCAAATGTGCTGAACGGCTGTTTGAGGTGGTTTTTCATGCCATCTCCAGCAGTTCCACTGTAGATACCCAGCGAGTTAAGTGAGTAACTACTGTAGACGTCTCCCACTTTAAACAGACTGTAACGAGCAAATCGCGTTTCTCCGCTGAAATCCTCCAGATGGATATACAGCTCCTGGGGCTCCAACGACGTTATTTTGTTCAGTTTGTCCAGTCCAATCCAGAAGCTTCCGTTCAGGTCACCAAAACCCTTCTCATAAGAGGAAAACTTGCGGAAAAAGTTCACTTCATCACTGACTCGTCGCTGGATGACCGTCCAACCCTTTCCGGCGATGGTCACATCGCAATAGACATCGAAGACATCGTTGCCCACTTTGATCTTCCGGACACCGCTTTCAGTTGGATTTATCTCCGCGCAGGATAAGTAGTACTGCTTGCACGTTTGGGAATCGACATTTTCGCTATACTCGGTTAAGTCGGTAGTGTTTCCGATCTCCGCACTGGCTACACAAATTAGGCCCAGCCAAAACACCACTAGTACGCAGCAATGTGCATTCATTCTGTTTTTGGACTGATACTAAAAGCCTTTGGGCCAGGAAGTCTTTATATATGCATTTTCATCGACCTTATCGATTCATTTTGCGTAGTTCTTAGAGGGAAATACGAAAGACAGCCCTATATCAATTGGCAGATCTTATCATATTGCATTGTAAATTCGTTTTACCATTACTAGATTATTATTCCTAAAGGGTCTGTATGTATTAAGTATAGGCACTTGAACGATTAAATTCTAAATGCTGTTCAAATATTTACTTTGAGTCCAATGACGTACACTCTTAAATTATAAATTTATATTTTAATATAGTTACCTCGCTTACATTTATATGTGTGCCTGATCTGACATATTTAGTGGTGTCTAGAAACAATAAGACCGAACCACAACCACGAGTTAGCTAAACGCTTAGTTTATCAATTCTATAGCGAATGACCTTTTCGAAATTATAAGTAAAGTACTAATAATACTTTAACTAGTATAAAAACTAAAAAGGTAAGAAGATAGACTGATTTACTTTACTTTCTGAGCCAATTTTACAAAACAAAAGAAATGGGTTAGAAGTTATAACTCTAAACTTCATTAGAACTGACATATTAGTTTTATGCCCATAATAAAATGTGTAAGTAATTTAATGTTTTTCTCTCTCTCTTTCTCTCTTTCTAAGTTCATAAACAAAAAAGGCAAGCAATAGAGTATAATAAATATAATAAAATATTATACACAAACATTAACTTTAGTTCTATTCGGGAGTACTTAAAACATGAAGAGCTCATTTTAAAAGGAAATAGGAAACTTTAAAACAATTAAAAAACAAACAATTGTTGGATCGTTCAGGTCGAAGGTTGGACTTCAACAAAAAATCCTTATTTTATAGTTATACTGTATTTTTTTTTTAGCAAAAACGTATGCACAAGATATGGTATTCGGTATTTGACGTCTTTATCATCAAATGTCTCAAAAGAAACAATCTATAGATTTTAAGTCTCTGCGAGCTGTTATTTCATACAAAACAGACGGATACGGCTAGATTAACTCGCTTGGGGATGCTGATCTTATAAATGGTCAAAAAATAGGAACCCTACATTCATAGCCAGTGCATATATCTTATTTCGGCCATAGAGTAGAATAATGACGATGTATACGAAAAAATAAGTTATTTATTTATTCTCACTAAAATTAATATCGACCCAAATTGGTAAAAGTATCGTTTATCATACGACATTTGATAAGACATACGTCGTCGATATATTCTTGATTAATTGAAAACAGAAACTAGTTTATATGATGAAGGCCCATATTTTGGTATTGAATGTTGGTTATACATAGTTATATAATTTTTAAAAATTTAAACAAAAAAATAAACAGCAAGCTTGGCACCATTGGATCTTTATCGTCGTCTAGTCATCTGATATTGCCCTCGGCCGCACCATCATGTTAACAGTTTTTAAGCTATACGAGTCGCCTTTCCAAGATACCCAAACTACTCCACGTGCGAGTTCTCCATCAAAAGGACCACCCAAATAAAGAGCATTCAAATTACTGAAAGAAATACTGGATAAGAATCGGGATTTTAGAGCAGGGCGAGTACGTTACCTAGTTTGGCAACTGTTGTACCACCAAGCCCCCATTCTAGATTTGGCACAATGATTCTGGTTGTCCTTGTCAAATGTGCTGAACGGCTGGTTGAGTTGGAAGGCCATGCCATCTCCGGCGGTTCCACTGTAGACGCCCAGCGAGTTAAGTGAGTAATTACTGTACACGTCTCCCACTTTAAACAGACTGTAACGAGCAAATCGCGTTTCTCCGCTGAAATCCTCCAGCTGGATATACAGCTCCTGGGGCTCCAACGAAGTTATTTTGTTTAGTTTGTCCAGTCCAATCCAGAAGTTTCCGTTCAGGTCACCGAAACCCTCCTCATAAGAGGAAAACTTGCGATAAAAGTTCACTTCGTCATTGACTCGTCGCTGGATGACCGTCCAACCCTTTCCGGCGATGGTCACATCGCAATAGACATCGAAGACATCGTTGCCCACTTTGACTTTCCGGACACCGCTTTCAGTTGGATTTATCTCCGCGCAGGATGAGTAGTACTGCTTGCACGTTTGGGAATCGACATTTTCGCTATACTTGATTAAATTGGTAGTGTTTCCGATCTCCGCACTGGCTACATGAATTAGACCCAGCCAAAACACGGCTAGTACGCAGTAAAGTGCGTTCATTCTGTTTTCGGACTGATACTAAGAACCTTTTGGGCAGGCAGCCTATTTATATAAAGACTCTTCGATCTTATCATTTGTTTTGCGTTGCTTTTAAAAGGAAGTACGTAAGACAGCCCTATATATTAAATAAATAGCAAATAATAAATTTGTTAAGGTGAAAAATAGATATTAGATATGTGATGGATTTATTATTAACTGAATAAAAATGTTGATAAAATTAAATCATTAAATCAGTTGGCCTGTCCGGAGTCTATATATAATTCGCTCATTGCAGATAAGTTTGTAGAAGACCATCGATTGAAGTTACGAGGGGATACGGGTCTTCTTCAACTCCGATTCGAAAACTGGTAATAGCTATGACGATCTAGCCGTGTCTGGCAAGTGCTAAAATATTCTTATAAACGCAATCATTAGCATTATATTACCGCTGACAACTGGCTGCATTTTGATTCTAATTAATTGCGAATTTATTAAGCCAAATGAGGCATACAAATGTGTGCGATTGCCACATCGCGGCAAACGCAGTAACCTTAACTTCCTTCCACTTGCACGTGCAACGACGGGGCGACAACAACAACAACAAAAGCCACCAAAAAGCAGCAAGATCCACGTTTCGTTTCGTTTCGTTTTGTATGGCTTCGGAGGAGCGTTCACCTTCATAATCATAATCGTCGAGTTCGGAGGGAGCTCCAGCTCCATCATTTTCATTTCGCAGTCAGCTGCACTTGAGGCCCGAGGCGCTTTTGTTTGAGCACTTCACTTGATTTCGATCACGGATCCACGGCAAAAATTTGTTTTGGAGACAAACAACAGCCCCCAGCGCGTGCTTGAAGAGAAGCAGCTGCGGCATCCACATCGGATTTGGCTTTAGCCATATACCTATAGCTGTAGCATTAGCATTAGCCCTTCTAAACGCATCCGAGCATCTGCTCCGATCATATGGAGATCGCAGTTGGGAACTAAAGCTGCAGTGGAAAAAACAGCAATTGGTTGATTTATTTAAAAAAGGGTCTACATTTTAGCAGCTTATAGTTTAATTTTATGTTACTTTTAAGGCTTTATTAAAGATCATTTCAACTATGTTATTTAATCTGTTATTATTATTTATTAGGGTTTAATTGCTATTCAAATAGCATCTTCTTTATTTTGTAATTATTTTGACTTAATAAAAAATATCATATTCAAGACTACAAAGAGTCTAGGTAATAAATCTCGTTGATATTTATTAAAATAAGAATTATTGTTAATATATTTTAGAGTTTTGCATTTAAATGGCTTACATTTGATTTAGAAAAGAGCAATAAAACATACGCCTGGAAATATCACATTAAAAACTTCACGTTTTTAATTTCTAACGTAAATAAAATAATTTTTTTGTATAGTGCACTATTATTTCTGATTAAACTTCTTTCACAGATTATTTAAAAAACAAGAAGAATCCGATAGGTAAGCCATAGTTCCTCAGTGTACCTTTTGAAGTGTAAAGTTCAATAAACTACCTGGCCCATATACAGTGGCAAATTATTACGCGATCGCCCAGGTGAGGCTGGGCTTTGAGCCAGAATCGAGTTGACAGCCGCTTGGAAGGGTTTTCCATGTCAAACGGAAATCTGTGCCAAGTCGCTGGCTCTGCGGTGACTGTTTTATTTTTTTCAATTTTTTTCTATTTTGTATCTTTCCATTTTCATATGACTGAATGAGGTAGTTCCAAGGTTGCGTAAATGCATCACTTCACTTCGCTCCTGGGGGCAGAGCTACTGCAATTTTGTAAATTGTTTCCATTCGGTTACCTCATGGCTAACGCGGATTTATATATCACTTTGGATGGGCATAGCTTCTTGTTTCTCTTTTTTTTTGTATATTTATTTTCTTATTAAATACCCGAACATACAGATGAATTCAAATTCGTGAGGCTATAAATTAAAAAGGGACATGCTGCACAGCTGGAGGAGTGGGTGGGTGGGGGTCTTGGGATGGAGGCATCATTGTGTCATGACGAGAGTCGCGGCGGCATCATGAGCTTGTAGTCTGATTTTGGCCTGGTTGAGATGTCGTCGTCTCTGGGGGGACTGGGGAGATGATGTCGCCTCTGTCGCTAATTTCATATGCATGCAACAGAGCGTGGCCTAATGCGGTGTTTGGTGTCTCAGGCATATGTCACGGTGGCCAGGGGTGATAGTTCCCAGGGTAAGGGGAAATACCCTATTTTCCTTCCCTAGTTTAAGGTGGCGAGTAGTCCCGCTTTAATGGCTAGCCATGACCACCTCCCGCAAGCTACGCAACATTACCTGTTATTACCTGTTGCTTTGGTCCTTGTGTCGCCTCAAATTAAATAAGAAAGGAAATTTATGCAAACCCCAACTAGGAAAACAAGCTGGGGAACTTACAGAAAAGCCGAAGCTGTAATACCCTGACCAAGTAACAAAGTATCTTCAAGTTTTTTTCTAAGAATTATTTAAAAGTTAATTCAATTCAACTTGTTGTTCATTCTTTTAATGGGAATCTTTTATACATATTTTGGCATATTCTCCAAGAAATATATTAGTCAGAAAATTCACTATGCCCACAGAAAAACATCCTTAGCTCCTGCATTCTGCGCAGCTGCTGGAAAAATTGTCAAATCGATGGCATTGTCCTGGCCACCTGCCTTTTGGCCAGCAGTCCTGGCAGCTGTGCGTCAGCATCCTCCAGAAATGAGCTCATTAGACCTACAGCAATGGAGCCGGTGGGCAGCACATCCTCTCGCCTGCGATGGATTTGCCTCTTTGGATTGGTAATCTCCTGGTATTCACTCTATGTGAAATTCAGACTGGATACGGATGCGGATTACAAGCCCATCTGCGACGTGCACGATAATATCAGCTGTTCGCTGGTCTTTAAATCCATGTAAGATGGAGTTTTGTTTAGTTTTTAATGTTCTAATTATTATATTAATTAAATAACTTTCCATTTTCCAGCTATGGCAATGGCTTTGGTCTCAGCAGCAAAGGAAGTCCATCCAATGGCGCCATAGGATGTGTGTTTTATGTGGCGTACTTCTTGAGCTGTAAGTAATTATTAAATTAAATTAAATTTGATATTATATTTACTATTTTCTGCAGCCTTTTTTGAGAACAAATGGCTTTGCTTGGCTCAACTTTTTCTGTGCTGTGTGACCTTATGTCTATGCGTTTATCTCGCCTTCCTGCTGGTCTTTGTTTTTCAAGACATTTGCTTGGTCTGCCTAGCCATCTACCTAATCCACACCTGGCTCTTCCAGGAGGTCTGGCGGCGCTACCGACGTCTCTATACGTAAAGTTTTTCTAATAAAACGTTTTGCATAAATTGTATCTATCATGAAGATAAAGCGTTGAGTTGGGCTACTTGGGTTGACCCGGAGCTAAACTGGTGACGTGCTATGATGAAGATCTTCATGTGCATCTTGGAGCTTTGACCCACACGTCGTGGTTGCCAAGCAGGATGTGGAGCTTCCAACAACTTCCAACTCCCATGACCAAGCACGTAGTGGAGCAATTAATTCTGCACGTTCCCATTTGCCGGCGAAGGCTATGATCTGTGCTCTGTGCGATCTGTGATCTGTGATCTGTGAATGGCGCTACCAGAATGCCAGCCCAGAGCTAACAAGGTGGGCGTGCTGCGAAAACTCAGCGCAATTAATTTCCCATAAGGTTCGGGAATCTCTTTGTGTGGGCTGTTGGGTGTTTCGATTTGGTTTGGATGGGCCAAATATCTGAATCAATGAATGGCGGGAAGTACAATGGGCAAAGGCAAATGGGAGTAATCATGCATCATTCAAGGTGATGGGTACCCTTCTAGATAGATTGGAATTTTCTTAGATCTGTATAGTAAATAGTTAAGAGAGATATGCTGAAAGGTAAACATACTTCTGTTTTAGACTCAACTTAATTTATAAATAAAATTCCTCCCTAAATAAAGAAAGCCTTGTTCTAAAATCTTATCAATAACTCCTTTCTATACCTAATAAATTAAAGAAATTAAATCTTTTCCGTATAATATCTTCCTTTTACAAGATCTAGTGATTGAAATATATCCGTCAAATGGTTAATCTAGTGATCTAGTGATCTCCAAGTGTCATTGCCTCAATTTACCATACAAATCTATAAGATTAAGCCCACCAATTCCAGGGTACAGATCTCATGCGTACCCTTCATCACACCGATCTCCCATTGCCATCGCAATGCAATCTCCACATCGGATCCGCCATCACCCACAGCGATCGACTCGACCCTTCTACACCCATCATCCGAGATCAGAGGCATCTTAGCGGATCCTACTCCAATTGGGGTCGCCGCTGGCACGATCTTCTTCAATATGTCGCTGCGTTTTTTATTATTTTTTCTCCGAGACAAGACAAGGCAAACAAATGCAAGCTTTTGGCGCTTGTCACAGCCGAACCGCCGAGCAACTGAGCAACTGAGCCAGTGAGTGAGCAGCGGCAGACGCCGCCGCCGACACATTCACCCGGCTGGGCGACCGAGTAGACTACTTTGGATCCCGTGTTGGATGTGACTGTGGATGGGAGACCAGCACAATCACCACATCGCCGCGCGAAGATGTGCGCCAGAAGAAGGCAAATCAGCTCGAGACCGAGAGCCAAGACTTTTAGACCCTTCACGTGCGATCTCGGAGCGCGGTGATTGAGATTTTTGTTTTGGGCAGGCGGCGGGCTCCATAGAATCAGCCACTGCATCTCCGAAGACGATCGTATGTGGCAGCGGCGGCGGCGGCAGCTGTGCTGTGCTGTGCTGCGCTGTGCCGGTTGCCACACGCTCCACAGAGCCACCTCCAACTCATAATCGAGTTCGTGTAGTGTGCGGTGTGTGCGGATCCTAGACTTTCAGTTTTCGGTTTGCCACATATAAATACGCCTTGTGGCAGCAGTCACAGATCAGTCAGAATTCGGCGCTGCTCCCAAGCGCTAGCCCCATCCCAGCGATACCAGAGATTCGATCAGTGGTGGTCCGTTGCCCAGCTCCTGTGGAATATGTTCAAGCTACTCGGTGTGACGCTGCTGCTGGCAGTCGTGGTCCTTGGGCGGCCGGAGCCGCCTGTCAACTCGTATCTGCCGCCGTCGGATAGCTACGGAGCACCGGGTCAGAGTGGCCCGGGTGGCCAGAGCGGTCCGGGCGGCAGGCCCTCCGATTCTTACGGAGCACCGGGCGGTGGAAATGGTGGAAACGGAGGAGGACGTCCCTCGGACAGCTACGGACCTCCTGGTCTGGGTCAAGGCCAGGGACAAGGTGGCTTCGGCGGCAAGCCCTCGGACTCCTATGGAGCTCCTGGTGCCGGAAATGGTGGCAACGGCAATGGCGGTCGTCCTTCGAGCAGTTACGGAGCTCCAGGTGGCGGCAATAGCAATGGCGGACGTCCCTCGGATACTTATGGTGCTCCTGGTGGCGGGAATGGCAATGGCGGTCGTCCTTCGGACACTTATGGTGCTCCTGGAGGTGGAAATGGAAATGGCGGTCGTCCCTCAAGCAGCTATGGCGCTCCTGGACAGGGTCAAGGCGGTTACGCCAACGGCAATGGCAATGGCGGTCGTCCTTCGAGCAGTTACGGTGCTCCTGGTGGCGGAAATGGCAATGGCGGACGTCCTTCGGATACTTATGGAGCTCCTGGAGGCGGAAATGGCAACGGCGGTCGTCCATCCGATACTTACGGTGCTCCTGGTGGCGGAAATGGCAATGGCGGTCGTCCCTCAAGCAGCTATGGCGCTCCTGGTCAGGGTCAAGGTGGTCAGGGAGGATTTGGTGGCCGTCCCTCGGACTCGTACGGTGCCCCGGGCCAGAACAATGGCAACGGCAACGGTGGACGTCCCTCGAGCAGCTATGGAGCTCCAGGATCAGGACCTGGCGGTCGTCCCTCCGACTCTTACGGCCCCCCGGCCTCGGGAGCTGGAGCAGGCGGTGCTGGAGGCAGTGGACCTGGACAATCTGGCGGCGGCGGCGGCGGCGGCGGCGGAGGCTCCGATTACGAAAATGATGTGAGTAGCTGGTAGTTTTGGAATGGGAATTTGGGATTTGGGCTCTGGGAACTGGGATCACTGGTGGGGACCCACCGCTCAACACGAGGGGAACACCGCTCCACCGCCCACGCTGCACACTTGCCCTTGCAATCTTTTGGTAGACTCGTCTCGCTCACCTGCACCGCCTCCTGCGTTTATAGCTTGCATCCCCCGAAATCTGAAAATCTGTAATCCTGTAATCCTGTAAACCTGAACTCTTGATCCTAGCCACTCTATCTCTCTGTGTTTCTCTCTCTTTCTCCACACGCCCCAATCCGCTCTCCATTCTCCATGATCCAATGCTCCTCGCTCTCCATTAGGAGCCCGCCAAGTACGAATTTAATTACCAGGTTGAGGACGCGCCCAGCGGACTCTCGTTCGGGCATTCAGAGATGCGCGACGGTGACTTCACCACCGGCCAGTACAATGTCCTGTTGCCCGACGGAAGGAAGCAAGTAAGCGGCGGCGGCGGCGGCGGCAGCAGCGGCGGGCAACAGGAGTGGACCCCACTGCTCCTCCTCCAGCTCCTCCTGTCACTGCTAACACCGTGTCCCGTGTCTGTCTCTTCCCCAGATCGTGGAGTACGAGGCCGACCAGCAGGGCTACAGGCCGCAGATCCGCTACGAGGGTGATGCCAACGATGGCAGTGGCAGCGGTGCCTCAGGTCCAGGCGGCCAGAATCTGGGTCCCGATGGCTACTCCAATGGCAGGCCAGGAGGCAATGGCGGCAATGGTAATGGCGGTTACTCCGGCGGACGTCCAGGTGGTCAGGACTTGGGAGCAGGTGGTTACTCCAACGGACGTCCAGGTGGTCAGGATTTGGGCCCAGGAGGCTACTCCGGTGGTCGTCCGGGTGGCCAGGACTTGGGAGCTGGAGGCTACTCCGGTGGTCGCCCAGGTGGCCAGGACTTGGGAGCTGGAGGCTACTCTGGTGGTCGTCCCGGTGGCCAGGACTTGGGAGCTGGAGGCTACTCCAACGGACGTCCAGGTGGCCAGGACTTTGGCCCCGGTGGCTACTCTAATGGCAGGCCAGGTGGCAATGGAGGCAATGGCAATGGTAATGGTGGCTCAGACGGTCGCGTGATCATCGGCGGACGCGTCATTGGCGGCGGCCAGGATGGCGGCGATCAGGGTTACTCCAGCGGACGTCCAGGCGGTCAGGACCTGGGACGCGATGGCTACTCAAGCGGACGTCCCAACGGTGGTCGTCTCAATGGACAGGATAGCCAGGATGGCCAGGGTTACTCCAGTGGCAAGCCAGGTGGCCAGGGCGGCAGGAACGGATTCGGACCCGGCGGCCAGAATGGTGACAACGATGGCAGCGGCTATCGGTACTAGAAACGCGACTCCCAGACACATTTAGCTAGATCCTTCGAACTTATAGCAATATACCTAGGTGTAAGTCCTTCTAGACCTATGATCTGTCCTCACCGTCTCCTCCGACATTTCTCTGTCCCATTCTTCTTTCCGCCTTCTCGCTGTCCTCCGCCCATTGAGCTTCCTCCTCACTTCCTCGTAGCCATAAGTCCCCCCGCCCCCAGTTGTTGTAAATGCAAGGCGAAAAAATAACCCAAAAAAAAAGAATGAAATGATAATGCATCTGATGTAAGTAAAGGAATTAAATATATATTTTTATAAAAAAAAAACGTGGAGTTTAAATTGGGGAATTCTAGGGTTTTTATAATTATGTTTTGCTGTTGCAGTTTTTTCGATTTTTGTACATACAAAAACTATAAATGGAATTTAGTGCTCTCAGATATAAAATATTCATATTCGTAACCGTTAAATTTAAACTTTGGCGGTAACGTAATAATCGATATACTAGATAGTTCCATCGA
>JAEIIU010055867.1:7008-31661 GCA_018874675.1 Drosophila baimaii
TCGGCCTATTGCACTTAGCATCCCGAAAACTAATTTTGAGGCTCATGACCCTTTCCGCGTTTTATGTTCGTTATATAACCATTTGTACTTTTTTTTTATATGTCGAAATGTCTATTGATTTTAATGTAAAAATGTAATTACACACTTGTCATTGTCTCCGCCTACCTGATGTGAGTCGGAGCACATCATTAAAAAACTCTCCTTACTTGGCCTGAAGACAATGTAAAGGTGGCAGTTATTTGCTAACCATAAATAAATAATAATAATAATAATATTACATATAGGATTAACCATTTAGGCAAAGCTCATAGGGATGTATCGATATATCGATACTGTATCGATATTTAACGCGAAAGCCCATATATAAATCGATATTTTGCGATAAATCAGCTAAAAATTGGTATTCTGTTTGAGTTATCATTGTTGTAAATAAACAAATAAAAACAATTTAGGCAAAGCTCTTAGTGATATTTGGATATATCGATATTGTATTGATATTTGATGCGAAAGCCTATATATACAATCGATATTTTGCGATAAATCGATATGCTGTTTGATATATCATTGTTGTAAAGAAAAATAATCTATTTATTCAAAGCTTATAGGGAAAATATAAAACAAAATCTTTTATATAAATCGATAATTTGCGATAAATCGATATTCGGTTTCATACATATCAGAATACATTTTGTTTTAATTATGTCTTATACAGACAACATTTTTTTGAAATGTTATCAATAATATCGATAATCGATAAAAACGATATTATTTGATTCTTAAAAATGTCGATATATCAATCTACGATAATTTCAATATGATATCGATCATGATTTTATTGTCGATATATCATTCATTCAACATTCCTTATTCGGATTTATAAAAGTAAAAATGTAAATTCAGAAGAATACATCTCTTACAGTTTCCCAAATTAAAAATATCTAAAAAAGCCATATCTAAAGCCCAAATTAGTATCTTTTTGCTACCTTCCCTTGCTTTGATTTATTGTGTGACCCAAAAAGATATAACCAATGATATTTGCACAGTGCACACATTTTTGTATCTGTAGCTGGCAAAGCGTGCGCGTCGCTCAGTTCTGTGCCGTAATGTTCTCCGCCATGACTGGGCCTGTGCCCGTGTATCCATGTAATTTGCGCACATTTCGCCAGCCAGTAATAAACGCGAAATTAGTTTCAACTCTTTCCACTCTACACCAGAATTTTCCTCTCTTTTCCAGAGCCATAGGAAAGTAATGTACTCCAAATTGATTTTATTATGTGAAGATTTGGTTCGCTTACCCGTCCTATAATACGGTAATCTCTGGGGTGTTGCCTCACGGTCCTTTTGGGATTAACTATAATAGAGAACTTGACTTTAATTCTATGCAATTATTTTTAATACAAGATTCATAGTGTAATTTTTGTAGAATGACCATTCTGATGATACACTAAAGAAAACTGAGTACTCATAACTTCTCCTATTTTTCATAATTTTTTTTTATGTTTATTTAAATTCTTTGGTATTTGTTTTCATTTTGTAATTTAGTTAGAAACATCCTAAAGTGTTGGCCATGTTGCCTGACTTCCCTCCCCAAAAGTCACTGTTGCAGCTGCATTCTTTTCGTTCGGGAGCTCCCTTTATTTTTCGCTGCTCATGTTGCTCTCCCTTCCCTGGCCTCACTTTTTCGCCTTTCACGTGGTTGGAGCTATTTGTCACAGATCTGCTGCAATTTATCGCTCGCGTTCGCTCCGAATAATGGCGCGTCCACACGGGTTACCCTTTCGTGCTCCATAAACAAGCGTGGCGTTCCGCCTTCCAACGCTTACGTTTACCTTCTCCAGTCCAGGGAGCTCTCTGGTACGGTGCCAGATGCAGATGCAGGGTGTCTCTGTGTGGGCAGCTGGAATCGGGAATCTGGAGCTTGGGGCGGAAGGCGGGGGGCGGGAGGCGGCGGCGTCTTGGCCAAACGTGCTCGGCATTGATTTTGGGCAATTTCCAGCCAGACCTTGGCTCGTTTATTTATGATTGCTTTAATTCGTTTCCGTGGGCGGTTCTTTTGTATGCAGCTTGTAATTGCCTTTTCCTTAAACTCTCCATGGAATTGAATCTGACTTTATTAACTTTATTTTTCTCGTTCTTATTTTTTTGCTTGCAGGTATGGCAACCAAGAGAGATGTAGAGGCAGAGACTAGCGTAAGAAAAATCAAGAAAAAGTGTTTACCATGCAAGTCCCCCAAAGTAGATTCGTCGTAAGTACCAAGAAAGATAAGTAAAGAGTTGCTTCTGTTTTATCAGATACCTACTATCTGTGAGATACATACATACGTATTTGCATTTGTTATGCACTCTCAAGTGCTTGACAAAACGAGAATCTTGAGAGTAATGCAATTTACACGAAAAGTTCATTAATAAATCAAAGGAGACTCAAGCGAATTGGGGGCGTGGCAATGCCCGAGGTTCCCCCCATACACACACATACTGACACTCACAGGAAAGGGTTGGGAAAATTTTAACTGAAATGAAATGAAGTGTCAAAATGCTGGAGCGGCAACGCCCTTCAGTGGCCACGCCCATCTGGAATCCTGACACTTCCTGGTCGCAAGTGGAGCAATTTATTTAAGAGCCAAGAGAGCGAAGAAAAAAAAACCTCCCATTTACATGACAATCAAGAGGGGGGCGTAAATTGCAGTCCAGCGAAAAGAAAACTCTACCCAAGTTCAGCTCAGGTTCGTGTACACATTGTCGCCGGAATTCCCTTTGCGGTAGGTTGGATCCATCGATATTATTCGATGTAACCAAGAGGGCTTAAAGGATTACACATGCCATAAATTACACAAATTACGTGAAAGGGGAAATTGAACATTTTTTATCATTTATCTGGCCTTGTTATCTTGAAGCAGACCCATACTTTATGGGGAAATTAATAAATTACATATGAGACGGGCAATAAAAATGAATTTCATGAAAAGGAACTGAATTTAAGATTATATAAGTGTGTGATCCCCTTGAGATAATAGGATTTGAATAATTGATGAATATCAATCGACGATATATTGATAAAAATATCGCACTCAATGTCATATTGAAAATATCTTAAAGTTCGACTTATAAAAATTGTAATTATCGATCACTTTTGCATTTATCGATAAAATATCGATTTTATTGAAACTTAAGAAATGTTTATTTTACTGGTTTTTTAACACATTGTTTTTAAATCATCCTAAAACCCTAAATTTTGTATACTGTCAAAAATATTGAAAAGTTTGATAAATAGAAATTTTAAATATCGAAAAAGTGAAAAAGTTTATCTTTAAAAATCGATATATTCGAAAATGTATAAATGCTTAATTTATTGGCCTCTTTTAACCGATTATTTTTAAAACATTTTTAAAACTAAATTTTGAAAACATTGTAAAGTTTGATACATAGAAATTTGAAGTCTCAATAAATATCGCACTTAAAGTTAAAAAATCGATACTACCAAAAATGTATACCAATTTATATTAACGTATTATATTCAAAACATCTTCAAAACTAAATTTTTGATAACCTCTTTATATATATTTCCAACAATCATAGTCCGATATATCAACGAGAATATCGATTTATCGCCATAATATATCGCAACATAAAAATACCAATTTCAATATCGGTTCTCGTATCCAATCTCTATACATTATCGATATTTTCTGCCACACCCAATTTGAAAAGATTCTCCAAACAAAATTCTATTATATTTGAGAGCCACCAAATATATTCAAATATTAAGAGGGCTCAGGAATATACAAAGACCTTATATTACATTGGCGCCCGTTAGTGCATTCAAGCTTCTCCATCTTTTCATGGCATTCTCCCTTTTGTTTGAGTATTCCTTTGGTTACATTTAATTTCATTCAGGCCGTGGGCAAAGTGAAAGGAAGGTCTTGCCGCCTGAATTTATGTGGGTGACGCGTAGTTCTCGGATGTGTTACCCGCTGGGCTCTTGGAACTCTTTTTCTTTTTTTTTTTTTGTTCAGCGGACTCTCATCTCATCTCCGAATATGAGCGGAGGTCTGGCTTAGTAGCCTGGCAACTTGGCATCCATCTTGGCAACTGGGCCGCACTTGGCCGGCATCTCGTTGCCACTCGAGCTTCTTTCACTTTACGCTTTCATAGCTGCAGCCCAAAAGTCACTTTGAATCGCACAGCCAGCGAGGCATAATGACGGCGATAAGTCATTAAGTAGCTCAACGCTCAGTGCTCAGAGCTCAGCGCTCGAGCAGCGACGCTCCACAGCCAGCGTTCACTTCAGAAGACGTCGTCGTTACGGGGCAGAGTCAATAGATTGTGGGCGGCTTGTGGGTGCTTCTGAGGAGGCGGCGGCGTCGGCATCGGCATCGGTCCATTCATATTATTCAAGCGCTCCAGTACTGTTTTCACAGGAAACTGGTACTAGTGGGGCGCAAGTGCCGCTGTGTAAATGCATTCTACACACAACGAGCAGAGGAAGTAACCAAGGCAACTTCAAGGAACTTTTAAGAAATCAATATGCAGCCAGAGAGGTAATTGAAAAAGGGGTTGGAACCGACCTGTGTGTGTGTGCCCAAGGTAGCAAAGCCAAAGAAAATATTTGGAAAGGAACTCAGGGTAAGCAAAGCAATTCCAAGAAAAACTAAAACTTTGGCTAGTCTCCATTTATGTAATAGTATTTAAAAAAAAACCTTTCTGGAATGGTCATAAATATATTATTTTATTGGAAAAATGTCTCCAACTTTTATCAGTTAGCTGTAAGCGAACAAAATTGTATTTGACTTGGTTTTTAGCTGAATGTAATTGTGTAAAATATAGGAGTGTTTTTGCCAACTAGAGGTATTATATCAAATCACACAAAGTTCGTTTTTGTTAGAAGATAAGTACAGCAGGTTGTTTCTACAGTCTGTTTGGCTTTTCTCCACGAAGGATTACTAGCAAACCTTTCTACAGATCGGTTATATGTTGTACTAGAGCGTCACAGAATTCAGACTTGTGAATTTTAAGTGCACGCTTCGAAGTAATTTTGCCTTCCTTCAAATAGGATTTTGTTATTATTATAATTTTCTCTATTTCCTGTTTACATTTTTTACTATTCTGTTTCTCTCCATTTATTTATTCAAACAAAAAACGAAAAACCCTGTAAAAACATTTCAATCAAAATAACTCTGGCCCTTACTTACTCCTTTCACAAGTTGAGTGAGTGAGCCCTGGCCATGCAGTTCCAAAGACGGTCTCTCCCCCTCGCCTTCCCTCCTTTTGTTCTGCATAAATCATTTCACTTCATTTCATTTCCCCATAAGTTTCCAGCAGCTATCTCTATGTCCTTGCCCCCCATTTTAATTAAAAGTTTCAAGTGCCTCACATAAATTCCAATCAAGATTTTAGTGCTCCCTCATTGATTTTACTTTGCCCAGGAGCAGTTCCCAGGCGTGCGAAATTCAATTAGATCAGAAGTCAATCAACTGCAAGGAGGGAGGGTCGAGGGTGGTCGAAATCGCATTAAAGGACATTGTGTATGCATTTAGTATTTCCAAAATGGATAGTTTCCCGGCGACTGACCCGGGCTGTAATGGCGCAAGTTTCAGACAATTAGTTTGATAATCGTCGAAATTACTAGTGGCCGGAATCTGATTAATGCCGATAGGAAAATCATGCATTAAAGCAGATATCCCTTCTATTTTGGGTAAGCCGTTGTAATTAGACATATCAAACAAATTGCCTCGCATTTGTTGTCCTTTCCCCAACCACGAGCATCGCCATCATCATCATCATCATCGTCGTCGGCACACACACTCACTGGTTTTTTGGGGTTTTGGGGGGTTTTCTGGGGTCGCCTATCAAAAGCATCGCCCTAAGGCTTCATGTCAAATGCACGAACCCAATAAATTTCATACTCTGGGCAGTTCAAAAACAAAAAACTGACAATGGCGCTTGAGGTCAGGCATGGGCACAGTGTCTAAAGGTATCCCTTTCAATTTATTTTTCCAATTTGTTATTTAAATAAGGAAAAATGTATAAAGTTAAAACTAAACAGTATTTGCGACTACTAACTATTATTTTATATTTTAGGATTTTCCTTTCCCTTTTTTGCAAAAAGCCTTTGGTTTTTCTTTTATATGTAAATAATTATAGTTTTTATCAGTAGTGCCCACAGCCCTAACTCGGGAGTCAGCAAATTTCTGTGCCCTGCCTCTGGCAATGTACATAATATAAATAACGCAACAGTATTCCCATATGGTAATGCGGTTATTATACTGCTTTAAAGTTTTCATTAATAAGAGACTTCATTAAATAGAACCTTGAAAAGGACGACTTATGTATGTGTTCTTTGTTTTGTATTTTTTTTTTTTTTTTTAATGCGACTATGGGCACTGGTAAAAAAATAGGGATTACTAAAGTGTTTAATGTAGTATCATAGCCGTATATTTTAGTAATCTGGCAAATTTAAGAGTTAAATGTATATTTTTCTAGTCGTACGTGTTTTTGAATAAATATTATAAATAGATCGTAGCTTTTTTTCTTATATCTAGCTACTGTATTCTACTTTATCACACAAACTCGATTCTTACTTAACAAAAATAAAAACTTACTCTTAAAACCCTAATATTTCGAATACAATTCATTAAATTTATGAAATAAGAGAAGGTCGTTATATTCGATATTCGATATTTTCCGGTATTTTTATTAGTTTATGCATAGATCTTCATAGCGAGTGGCAAATGCATGGGTAATTTTTTTAATGAGCTAATTTTCCTTATGGGCTGCCCCGTGTTAGAATATGGACCATATCCGAGGATGTGATTGTATCGCACTGTTATTTTTTTCCCAAGCTCTACTATTACGACACCACTGTGCCGGATCCATTCCTTTTTTTGTCCCAACATTGTGCTGGTGGCTTGTTTGCCGAGACCTTCAGACAATTCCCTGTCATATGTATGTATGTGGATAGGATTGGTTGGAACGTGTGCATATATCCATGGCATATCCATTAGAGACGTCGCTTAGTTTGTTATTAATGAAGTTTCCAAGAGGCTTTTGCACCTCGGCGCTTCTTTCGGCTTTCTCAGACCCCAAGGGAAGCGTACTCACACGGATGTTGGTGGAACAGAAGAACTGCTGCAGATAGTTACTCTTCAAATTTTTGCCCCTGCAACGCCCCCGACCGCCCACTTGGCCTTTGCCAATGTGATTCTCTTTCCTGCAGCTCCCAGCTCCCAGCTGCCGACTCTCAGCCAACCCGACTCTTTCTACCAAAAACTACAAATGTGCTGCCTTTCTCTTTTGCCACTCGACTTGGCCGCATCCCAGTTGACTTTGATTGACATTTGCTGTTGTTTGCATTTGCCGGAACAATTTCGGACTTTTTTGCTCGTACTTTTTTTCTTCAGGTACCCTCCATCCAGCATGATTTCATTTCGCATTTTGGGTGGCCCGTTGGCGGGCTGCTTGGCTGAAAATTGATCGGCTGTCTGTTGGGCTCCTTTGGGCTTTGACCCAGTTGCGGATCGCAGCGAGCGCGCATTATCCTTTGAATTTCGCTTGATTTGATTCGTTAGTCACGCAATTTTTCGCAGGTGAAGGGAGCCAGCCAGCTTTTGGATTGTTGGCGTAGATATGGCGGCTATATATGACTTTGTTTCGTGTGTCTGTCAAGTTCAAGGTCTCTTGTTTCTATGGTTAAACGATTCCATTATCTGTAATGACAAGGCATTGATGGAAAAGTTGTTTATCGCTGGAATCAAATTGGTAGTTAATGGTAGTTATTGGCTAATTAAGACACAATACAACTATTTGGTGACATTTTCCACGGTTTTTATTGACTTACAATTAAATTGTTTATTGACAAGTGTATTGAGGTCGCCGCGGTGGTCTATTTGAACAATAAATGTCATAAAGAATATGACAAAAAATATATAGAGAGGTGTCAAAGTAACTAGGAACTTTATAATTTACCCTAAAAGACTTTCCTTCCACAAAATAAATCCTTATCCTGCTTATGGAGACATTAAATTAAGTTACTTTGCTTTGGCAAGTTTTCCAGCAGAGTTCTCTGGCAGCATTAAAAGCTTTTAAATTGGCCAACTTTCCTTCTTTGGTGCCGAGAGCAAAGGACGAAGGACCCTTGACCCGGTTCCATCCAGGCCAGAGATCTCCGGATAAACATTAAAATAATCCATTTTGCGAGCTAAAGCCCAGCTCAACATGCTCTAATTGCCCGTTATGAAGTTGCTGCTCCTCCCGCTCTCTTGCATGTCACTTGTAATTAAAATTATTACAATGCACTTGCATTCTCTGAAATCAGTTTAATTTAGTTTACTCTCTGGGTTTTTTTCCCTTTCAACGAAACGGAATTGTTTTGGGGACGCATTTTCCCCAGTTGACTTCATTTGAAGTCATCGTTTTTATCGTTCTGCATGTTTTCTAGTTTTCTGTTGGCACAAGAATAGGGCGGAGCCAGGGGCGGGCTGTATTTGTGCATATTTTTTGACCGGACCAACTAAAGTTAGTTACTTGCTGGGGCTTTGATATATATGGGCCAAGTGCTGGTGGGAAACTCGGGGTGGGTGGGAGTGAGAGTTGTACTCCCCACACTCACGTGCCTGCATTTTGCGCTTGTTGGCCAATTGTTAAATCGATAAAATTCTTTGGCTTCTTTTGGCTGTGTATTTGGTTTTTGCCAAAAACCTTGTGTACTCTGCCTGGCTATTTTCGTTTCGCCGTTCTATATTTCACTATATATTTTTTTTTTCGGCCGCCGTGCTTTGTGGAATTAGTGTCGAGCGACTCGGGGACTTAAGTGGCTTAGTTGGGATTCTTTTTGCTTTTTTGCAGGATTACTGGGAGGCTTGAATTATAAATATAATGAAATTACAAACAGACTCTGGTTACATTTTTAATATTCTTTGGGTACACCCAAAAAAAAAAAACAAAAAAAATATATATACATATATATACGCATTGTGCAGATTTAAGATTAAATAATATAAAAAAGTATGCTTCGTAGTTTTTATACTCAATAGTCTTAATTGTACATTTAAGATATTATAATTACTCGAATCTATTTTAAAAATTCCAACACAACGTTTTAACTGCAACTCAGGGCCTTTCTGTTAGTTGGATTATAAGTTATTCCTAAGTTCTAGTTCATGCATAAATACCTTTATGAATATAATATATTAGCACATTATATAGAAGTGTGTGCAGACGAATTTGATTATTTTAAATACTTTTTTTTCATACGAAATTGTATAGAATTTATGCCACATTTTGTGCAAAATTGTATAGAATTAATACTTTTAGTTTATCAGTTTATTTTAAAATAGAATGTATACGAAATAGTAAAAACATGGACCATTGTTATGCTTGTATATATAGAAATTATACGAATTAGTATAGAAACGGAACTAAGAAATTAGAACTGGAGTAATACTAATACTACTTCATGGTATACACTTTATAATAAAAGTATTCATTTTATTCTAATACTATATTCGAAAGTATCAAGTTATTATGATATATAAATGTAGTATTGAGATGATTATTATAATAATCATTATTAAATCTAAATATAGTATTAAGATGATTATTATAATAATCATTATTATAATAATCATATTAATACTATATTTATATACCATAGAGTAGTATTGGTATAAAATTAATACTTTCTTTATTATAAATTTTATACGATGGAGTAGTATTAGTATTATTCTAGTATTTATTCTTTAGTGCCGATTTTAAGTTTAATACTTAATAGTTTAGGTTTCAAGTAACAAAAGTATAGTTTCTATGACAATTTTTTGGGTGTACTACTTTGTTGAATTGCAAATTTAATATTTTGACAATTTTAATTCATGGCAGGAAGTTTTTGTGCTGCTGCCTTTCTCTTTTTCGTTGTAGGGATTTTATACACTGGGAAAGAGACAGTAAAAAAGTATATTTTCTTATAAATTGTATTTAATTCCTCTTAAATGATATGTGACTTTTTATACAGTTTAATCTTGGTTATCAAAATTAAGTTTCCTTAGTAATAAGCTAAATCTCTTCACAAATTATTTATTTTAATTAAAAAGAATACTAAATTAGCAAGCAAAACACGGGGGGATATTGACAGATCTAATCTTAAAATAGATAAATTATTTATTTTGTCAGAGTAGTGTAGTGTTTTTTTCTGTTTTTATCGACGTGCTCTGTGCTTTTTCTCGCTTTCCTCTTTCTCTTTCGCGTACGTTTTTTAACCCGCACGCGACAATTATGCATATTTTTATAAATAAACATGCATACACGCGCGCAGACACACACACACACACGCAAGCGTATATGTATTTACAGGCCTTTGGCCAACCAAGCGTATGCGTAATATTTTTTTCAGCTCAGGCCAGCAAACTCAACGCGTCGTGAACAAAAATTCTTGGTAAAAACAAAAATAAAAACAATTTACGCTGCTTAAAAAATGTTCCCCCAGGGAAAATAAAGAACTGCCAATATAAAAAAGAGCCTGTGAAGGTTTTAAAAATTGCCTAATTGATTGCAAAAAACTCATGAATTTATTGACTGGCAAATGGGAACGTGTTGAATATTATAAAAATATTAATTTCCAGAAGCAGGGAAAGCCGGAGCCAGTCATGGAAATTCACTGAGCCACCGATGATCGCTGAAAGAAAGTCTTACCCTATTGCAGTGTGGGGAAAAGCCTTTCCCAATTTTCCGCTCTCCCAACTTATGGCTTTCCACAGCAGCCATTAATCAACATTATCAGCTTATGTCAAGCCTAAGCTGGCGAACCTCTGAAAATAATTACCCAGTACTTAGTGCGCAGCGGCCGGGTTTATAAGGCGAGACATCTGCACACACGCATGGCAGCCCAACCGAATATGATACTTGGCCATGCCAGAAGTGGGACAGCCGCCACAGAACGGCAATTTAATTGGAAAGGAGCCTTCACTGGCACTGGGCAGTGGAAATCTCTCTCTAATGATTCGAATCACTTGGAAGAAGTTCACCTCATGAAAAGTTCAAGGCCTCGAGCAACACGTGAGCGACTTTTACTTTTGTTCACCGCTGCCGCCCGACGGTAAGAGTTATGTAAATAGTTGGATATCGGGTTTGGTTTTTTTGGGGGTCAGTGGAATCTACGCGCCAAGAGGGGGGCCCGGGCCCGGGCCCATTATATTGATTAATCGTCTAAGGTTTGCGGCTGCCAAGCTTGACCCCGAATTGGTTAACAAAAGAGCGTCGTCAGCTCTCCGGAGCGGCTAACTGTGAACGTCTCTACCGCCACCGCCGCCATCATCATGTGTGTGTGTGCCACATACCAGGCCAGGCCATACCGCTTCCATCGGCATCCATGGGGTATTGATTGGGGCTTCTCTAGAATAATTTTGCGTATATTTTGCGCAAATTTTCGCCTTTTGATCAACGGAATTGTGTCAGAGTGCCGCACAACTGCGGCAGAACCCAACAAAATAGCAAAAAAAATAAAGCACAAAAAATACAAATATATATATATACAAAGAACGACAGTGAGTCAGAAATAGTGGAGATGCTAAGAAGCTTTTGGTGTGTGTTTTTGTTTTTATTTTATTTTTTTTTTGGGGCCAACGAGTCGCCAAAAGCCACTGTCAGTGGGTCAAAGTGGCGAGGAATCAAATGTGAATTGCGGTAGCTTCTGCAGTTTCAACTCTGACACATCGTCGCACTGCTGATTTTCCATTTATTTTATGTGCTTTTATGTGTGTTCCATGAACATTTTTTTTTTATTCCAGGGCTAAATGCATTTAACAAGCACTTAATGCATGGCAGGCGAGGCATTGCCATGTTGTCCATTAAAATTAAATTAAAAAGCATCTTGAATTATGGCCATCAAGTGGTAGTGGTGGAAAAAGACCCAATAAAAAAACTGCAAAAAGCACACATTTTTTAATCCACAGAGACTACATATGTTGCGACCAATTAAAAGCTGGCCGAAGCAACGTAAGCTATTTGGTAATACTCTTTGGACAAATTATTATTTTATTCAAATAAATTGTAGCTATTTTTAATTTATGCTAGACAATCTGCGTCCGTCTCTCTCTGTCTTCCAATGTCAAAAACTGTTCGGAATCCACTTGAGAATTCTTCGACAGGCCATTTGATTTGTCATATTTTGGCTGGCTCTTATGCAAAATACTTATTTTTTTCATATTTTTAGACGCGCCAAGTGTCTCTTTTTCGCACAATTACAAAATACAAAATGAAACGAAAACAGCTCAAATTACTCAGCTAAACCGAAAGTGAAATTCACGTTAGCCTTCAGCACTTTGAGTATTGTGTTTTTGGGTCCATCCGCAAGTGCACTCCACAAAAATCATTCAACTTCAAATATTTATAAAAGAAATCGAAGCCGAAAAACTCATGCCGGCTTGCATTGATGTAATTGCAAATCTTTGAATATGTGTTTTGGGACGAAATTGTACAATTTTTGCATTTAAATAATGACGCAAATTCAGATCTGTGTCAACCTGTAGTATATATTGTTAAGTTTTAAATTTAATGGGGCAGCCAAGAATAAAACAACTCAGAAAATGTTTATTAATTTTATAGCTTTCATGCACTTATAAATTTATTATTTTTGCACGCTGTTTAGCATTTAAAGCTATATAGCTTAAAGCTTATGTGTGTTGCGATTTCCAATAACCCCAATGTTCTTGAAAAGTCCTATTAAACCGGAAAATATCTATACTGTATCGAAACTTAACGCAATTAAGAGCACAAACTTAGCTTAAACTATCATTGTTAGGTAATCAAAAAATGTACTTTTAAAGATGTTTTAACAATAATCGTTAAAAAATAAATGTAATAACCTTTTCGGATATTTATTTATTTATATAAAAACTGTTTGCTTAAAGTTAAAAACTTAAGCTACCGATAGGGGACAGCCATATCTACTACGGCTCTTAAATAAATATCTCTTAATATCTATGTTCTAGTTTCAAGGTAAATTCGTAGTATTTATATTATATATTGGGTTATAATATTATAATTATTTTATAAAATATTAATATTGCTTGATTTCATTAAAAAATCGAGAAACTTGAAAAGAGGCGCTTGATGTTTGAATTAGGAATGTGAGCTCAGTCAGTCTTTTCGTCAAGTGCGATATTTCTAGATACGTAGGATTTCAGTGTATAAAACTTTACAATTGTCGATATGGTATTGGCTGCTATATTTTTATCGATGTATAATATCGGACATTTCCTGTCGATATACTTACATCCATAATTGAACCACATATTTTAAATCATGTTTAATTTCATGAATTGAAAGCTCGTAACATATTATTAGTTTTATATAACGCATATTCTCTCTCTAATCTCACCTTCAAAATGAGGTCCTAAGAACTCTTGTGGAGAAATACACTTGCCGGGTTTATAAAGTATGAATATGAGTTTTCTCGAATCCTTTTCTAGACACAAACCATTTAACCCTTTGGCCCTAGTCTCCCTTTTTTCAACTCTTCCGTGGTACTTTGCATTAAATTAAATTGGCGAGTTTTCTACTATATCTCGTTGCTTTTGTTCAGTTTGGCGGCTTTTCCAAGAACTTTTTAGTATTGGTATTTTTGCAGCTGTCGCTGCCAACACAGTAGTAGAGCCCTCTTTCGGGGCTGGGGTGACTGTGTGGAGCCTCTGTTATTTCTTATTGTTAGTGTTATTATTCCTGCACGCGCTGCTGCACCCTTTCCCTTCGCCATCATCAGCGGCGGCAGCTGTTGTCAATTTTTTTGCATGATTTTTGGCTCTCTCAACTATTGTTCTGTTGATATTCAATTCCGCCCAGCGACATTCGTTTGTGCCCGGTTTAATTTTGTTTTCCAAAATGTCCTTTAAAGATCTGCTTCAATTTGTCACATTCGCCGCTGATGGCATTGCTGTTTACATTGTTTCCAATTCACTACAAACTCATTAGAATTGTGGTTAAGTGGGTGGCTGGGAGTTTTGACAATTTTACTGCCTGCGGTTGCAGCTCCCCAACAACGACGGCGATGATGATGTTCTTGATGATGCACATTGCACCAGCAGTTGGGCACTGGTAGCACCCACCAGGAATAATTTATTTTGCAGGATTGCATATTAGAATTGTGGATTTTCGGGAGTGCCAATTTGTGTTTGCCTGTGGTTGAGATGTCTAAAATCGGATGAATAATCCAAATGGAATATAAAGAAAGTATGTTTGAAGTTGAACCGAATGTTGGAAAGTTTTGGGTTGGTAAAATATGTATTACATTTTTTAGTAAGACCAACTTTATTTTAGAAAAAATCACAGTGGCTAAAAAAAACTTATTTCTGGAAATATATCTTTTAAAAATCCTATTTTAAATTGTGCCTAATCGAAGATTATCATTAAAAAGTGTTGAGTGAACATTTATACTTATTTTTTTTAAGTCAGCTCAGGTAGATATATTGCTTATTTGTTCACTGCTCATTACTTACTTGTTCATTTGTTCACTGCTAATTACGTAGTTGCTCACTTGTTCACTGCGCAATGCTCAGTTGTTCACTTTTTACAAGCAGACTATTAAATATTATATTTCAACGACTAAAAAAAAACAACATAGAACTGATCATAAAATGAGCAAAGAGAGGGAGGTGAACAAAGTGAATAATTAGGAGGGAACAAGTTCACTTGCTCACTTTGGTTAGCAACTCTGTTTTTAACTCACTTATGAGCAACCCAAGACCCTCATCAAAGATTCTCTTATGCGTTTTAAGGAAAAAATAAATGTATCTTCTTATATATTCATTTTTCATAGGATCTCTTTGGGTTCCAAATGCTTGGAATATTAAAATCGTTATCAGGAAAACAGATTAAATAAATTCATTTTCATATTTGAATATTTAAATATTTTGAAATAAACATATATTATAAGCTTTTGTATTTGTATGAAATAAAGCCTTCAATATTTTCTAGAGAGAAAGAAAAGTCTCTTATTAATAAATAACAAATTAACTTAATATATATGTATAAAAGGTAACAAGCTAATACACATAATAGTTGACATTAATTCTCCAGCCTAAAACTCCCAACTCATTAAAGATATTTATTTAAATTAAAATCATGAAAATAATATGTTTTCACCCCTATATTTTCCAATTTAAGCAAGCGATTTAAATATAGATTAGTTGTTAAATACACATTTATTTACCAAATTGGATAACGGCAAAGAAGGGAGCTTGCAGCACTCAGTATTGGGTTTTTGGCGCTTCCTGTTGCCACTTCTGGTCCTCCAGCAACCCAGCAAACCAGCAAACCACGTTCCCTGCTTCCGCTCTTGCCGTTTTATCAACGTTTTGTTGCTTCCGCTTAGGAAAAACATTTTCACAAAATAAATTAGCAAATGCAATAGCTGCACAGCGAGCGGAGAAGGGGCAGGGAGAAGCTGACAGAGATACATTTGAGTGTTGTAATTAAAAACAATTTTCGGTTGGACGATGTATTACCATTGGAGTTGTGGGGGTCTCGAGCCCAACTGGAATTTAACTCGTGCTGAGCCCCATGAAAATGCTAATTATGCTTCATTATGGAAGTTTTAATCCGATTTAATTGAAAGCCAATTCCAGGCGGACTTGCCTCCCTCCCTCTCGCCCTTCCGTCATGCGATTATTGTTATGGCAAGTGAACTTCACGGCTTGGTGCACAACTATTACGCTAGCAATTATATATCTCATTCATCACATATATATGCGATTATCTATATGGGTATTCTAACAAGTTTCCTCTGCTCTCCTCTCCTCCCGCAGTATGGCCAGTGTGCGGATCGTGCTGCTGGTGCGGGATCCACGTGGAACGATGCAGTCGCGGCGGCACCGAGTTTGGTGCGGGGGCAACGAAGACTGCGAGGATCCAAGACTAGTGTGCCAGGATCTACAGGATGACTACAAGACAGCCGAGATGCTGTTACAAAAGTATCCGTCGCGATTTAGGTGAGTTTTATGTTAAATATTACTGTTTACTGTGCTTATGGGAGACCGAATTCATGTATTCAATACATAAAATCCGCACAAAAAGAGTGTACATTAACACTATATCATGTATTCGGGAATACACAATTTTTTAGTGTGAATTCAAGCGCATGGGGGTGGCACCACCGCCACCACTACTGATCTTTGCTTAAACTAGGTGGCAGCGCTGAGCGAAAATTACAATCAATTAAACAAATTTCAGTCAAAGGAGTCAACTTACGTTAAAATGCTGAAGATGCTCAGATGACAGAGGATAAAAATAGTATTATATATATAATAATATATTAGCATTTTATTTATTTATTATTAAACAGCTGATTACACTTATTGGGTAGATTTGGCATCTCTTTTTATATGAATTCATGAACTATTGTGATTTTACGTGTTCAAGAATTCGTGTATTACATAGCATTAAGCATAATAATAAACAGGGACTACTTTCAACTCACGTATTTAAAATGAAATCCATAGCATTGAACATAGTTATAAGCAGGGACTGTTGTAATTTCAGGTATTCAAGAATTCATGAATTCCATACCATTAAACACAGTAATAAACAGATACAATTGTGATTTCACGTATTCAAGAGTTCGTGTATTCCATACCTTAGACTAGCAAGAAACGTAAACTATTTTCAATTCACGTATTCTGGAATTCATGTATTCCATAGTATAAACATGGTAAAAAAAAACAAAGACTATTTTGATTTCACGTATTTAGGAATTCTGGTATTTATTCTTATATAGCATAAACATACAAATAAACAGGAACTTTTTTGATTTCATGTATTCAAGAATTCATAAATTCCATAGCTTTAACATAGTTTGTGACTCGTCTAACTCCTACAACTCTTATCTTTCATAGAACTTTGCGATATGAAGACTTGTCACTGAATCCCAGTGAAATGACCCAGGACATTTTGCAGTTCTACGGTTTACCATTCGATCCAGCCGTCGAGGAGTTCCTAGACACGCACACCAAGGTTAACATTGGCGGTGTCAGCTCCACCTACCGTGATTCCAGGTCAGCACCATTCCATTGGATGCAGGATCTAAAGCCAGAAGAGGTTAGTGTGCTCTGTGGATATTATTTATATTTCTTCGTGTGTTTAACCTCTCAACTTTCCCATTTCAGATTAAGCAAATCCAGGATGTTTGCATCGATGCCATGGACATGTGGGGCTATCGTCGCATCGAGAACTTCAGCAACTTCTCCAGCCTCCAGCAGAGCTTCGATCCCATGGTGCTGCCGCCGCCATTCACGTGAAGCGGGCGGTCCTAGTGTCTACGATAACTGATAATGATAACTAATTCTTCTACTTGGTACATTTTGTTGTGATATCGTCGTGTTGAGCGAGCAAAAAGAAATAGGAAGAGAGCGGAGGAGAGCGGAGGAGATCGAGGAGGAGCGGCCAGTGAATGGAGAAGGCGGGCCAGAGGAAGGGAACCGGATGCACTGTGGAAACTCAATTCATAGCTGGCACATTTTTGCTGAACACGCAAACACACTTAACTGAGCAATAGTTATTAATATATATATATATGTAAACTGAATATACAATATGAAATGCATAAGTTTAGTAATTGGCGAATTTTGTGTAGAGCGTAAAACGGTACGAAAACCAGTCGAATATCAGATTTACATTTAGGCCTAGATCTTAAGCAACCAATAACTGAAAGTTTAGTCTATATAGGGCTGCGTATTGTGGATTGTTTACTTGGCTTTTTGATGTAAATTATTTAGGCAGAGACTTTTGTAATTCAGCTTAACCACAAGCAAGTGCATAGAGATCCAGTGATTTAGCATCTAAAACACACAACCAAAACGTATCAGAGTCAGAGTCAAAAAAGAAACATTGAGAGAGTTCGAAAATCTTAGAGATGCAATAATTATACAACCGTGTTTGGCATACTACAAATTGTGCAATATTTATCAAGTGGAAAAAAAAAGAACAATTTAATCACGCTAGAATCAATTTAGACACGAATTTCCTAAAGCAAATTATATATATATATATATATCTGAAAAAAAGTGTATGAGAAGAGCAATGGGCACTCAACTCCTAAGCATAAGTTTCCTTAGGCATAAATTATTTGTATGGTTATTTAGTTGTAATTGTAATTAAATTGTACTATACTTTATGTCCTTACATTATACAACTGAGTTGAATTCGTTTTCTTTTTCTAAAACGAAGCCCAGTAAATCGATCAAATTGGCTACACGATGTTAAAAGAGTAATCGGATTATTTAACAAATGAAGAATCCAGCAATATTTGCATAAATTACACTTATTAAGCAACATACCAACTGAATAAACAATGAATAATGAAGCCTATATTGTACTTATTTGTGGAGCTTACATATTTACATGTGTAAGTACGTTTTTATTTGATTTTCCCATGGGATCTTCACTAGATGGACTTTGCTCTAAATCCATTTCTTCTCCTATCTCTGAGAAGCCTTCTCGCAAGACGGTTTGGGTGATTTCCGAGTTTATTCAGGAAAGCAGAGGCCTGAGTATTGATAACATCGCCGATCCTCTGGATCCCTAGCTCCTACACAATTTCAGAGTTACGGATGTACCAAGCCGCAGTATTTGAGACTGCGCCATTCGGGTTTTGTTATTCTTCGTCCTTGCTGCTATCCCGTAAACTTGAATGCCATATCTCCAAATAAGGGTCAGGATCACCTTGTAAATATTCACCTTATTGTTAAGTAGAGCTTGGAATTATCCAATAGAGCTTTGAAACGTGGTCTAACTATTATTTAAATGCACAGCCCAAAAGTATGCTTTACAACATGCATACAAGCCTATTTACAAATTAGGGGCTGTCCATATATTACGTAATCACGTTTTTGGTGATTTTTGACCCCCTCCCCCCTATATAATCAAAAGTAATCATTGAAAGAACTATGATTACGTAATCATACATAAAAATTTTCTAAAACTAAATAATAAAAATTAATTTCTTTTAAATATATTTTGATATTAAATGATTACGTAATCATTGTCCTAGACCCCCCACTCCCCAAGTAATCAAACATAATCATATCGCTGACCCCCTCCCCCCTAAGGTGATTACGTAATATATGGACAGACCCTTACAATAACGTCAGCCCACTGATCAACGTATCGTCGCCCTGCTGCTGCCCTGTTACTTGTTACCCGAAATGGAAGAGCGGACAATTTGTTCAGCGATTTCGTGAAATTGTTATTGTAAAATGTTATAAAATGTTATTGTAAAAATTGTTGTTGTAAAAATATGGTTGTTGCAATAACAAGAACCCAGCTCTGCATATATTATAATATCGTAGCTATCAGCTTTAGTACAGCATAAAAGTATGCTATTGATATTTAGTGAAACTTGAAAATATAATTTTTTACAAACCTCGAAAAACCTGGTGTACCGTGGATGCGCTCTTTGGTGGGCTCAAAAACGGCGAGGCTCGATTTTGTTGTTTTATAAAATTGTTTATTTAGTAAATAAATTAAAAATATATATTTCCCACCGTTTCATTTTGACGCTACCTTGACAGACATCAAAAATAGGAACAAGAATGGCGTTATCTTACGGTCACACTGAAACCAAGCAAACCCACGATTGTCGAAAATAAAAACAAATACGATTCCAGCTCCCTGCATTTGCTTACTTCGAACGCAACACGCCGCCATGTCGAATCCGCAGGAGGAGCTCCTGCCGCCCAGCGCCGAGGACGACGAGCTGACCCTTCCGCGGGCCAGCATCAACAAGATAATCAAGGAGCTGGTTCCCACGGTGCGGGTGGCCAACGAGAGTCGCGAGCTAATCCTAAACTGCTGCTCCGAGTTCATCCACCTCATCAGCTCCGAGGCCAACGAGGTGTGCAACATGCGCAACAAGAAGACGATCAACGCCGAGCACGTTCTGGAGGCGCTGGAGCGGCTGGGCTTCCACGACTACAAGCAGGAAGCGGAGGCCGTTCTTCACGACTGCAAGGAGGTGGCAGCCAAGCGGCGGCGCCAGAGCACGCGCTTGGAGAACCTGGGCATTCCCGAGGAGGAGCTGCTGCGCCAGCAGCAGGAGCTGTTCGCCAAGGCACGCGAGGAGCAGGCGCGCGAAGAGCAACAGCAGTGGGTGAGCATGCAGGCGGCGGCCATGGTGCAGCGGCAACCGCAGGCGGAGGGCTCCATTGCCAGCAAGCCCAGTGAGGATGACGAGGACGAGGACGACGATGACTACTAATAGGAATTTGATACGCCTAATGTGTAATTGTAATCTTAAAAAATATATTGCCATAAGTACATTCTATAAACTCTCGGACAGCTTCGATTCGTCCGTCTTCTTGTCATCTATTTGCAAGTGCACCAACCTAGGCAGCGGCTGAGTCGCGGTAAAGGTCCCGGGCACATATTTGCCCAGAATTTCGGTGTGCTCCTTCCAGAACTGTGAAGAAATCAGATCCTCGTGCAGCGGCACAATGGCCTGCCTCGTCTTTTCGTTCACAGTGACCCGCTTCCTCAGCAGGATCGTTCCCTTTCTGTACATGGCCGGCAGGGTGTTGTAGTTAATACCAAACTCCTGGAAGAGCAGCTCGTTCTTGTCCGCCGAGAAGGTGCCTCGCAGCTTAGCCTCCGCCTCCTGGTTCGTGAGACCCTTGTCCAGGACCAACTTCCAAAAGGCTGTGTTATATAGATTGTTGACATGCACATCCGCCTGCCGCCAACTCAGATAGTCCCTTAGATTCTCGTCGGACGGATAGAGGACCACCCGCCCATCGAAGCAGGGCGCGTAGGCCAGAGGTTGGTTCATCCACTGGGACCACTGCATCACGTAGCTGGTGGAGAAGAGACTGGTGACGTAGGTCAGTAGCTTAGCAGAACGTCGCTTGAAGGCGGTCGTCTCCTTGCGAAATACAAAGGAGTATTCATCGCTTTGCCCGTAGGCTAGCACAATGTCCCGGAACTCGGCCATCACAGCCGTGGCGGCGGCATTCATCGCATTCAATGCTGCAACGGAGAGATGTGGGGTCAATTTGCTGGCACCTGGAATAGTTTCCCTCTTACCATTCTCGTCGTTGGGCTTCTCAAAGTCGTGTGTTTTGGAGAACTTGTGAAACTTCTTGCCATCGACGCGAACTACTATCCACACGTTTGGCAGTATACTATCGTCCTGTTCGAAAGTTTTTACGTACTCAAATCTGCTGCAGGCCATGCTCCTTTTGGCTGGATATCGGGCAGCAGCGCAATGATTCAATAATTGGCCAAATTTATTCACAAAACCAAACAAACGCATTTGAACCGCATGAGTTAACAGCTGATGGCCTCTGTTTAAAGTTAACAGCTCTGTTAACTATCGATAGGGATGGACCTGCAAGTGTATTGTATTCGGACGATATTTCAAACGATGTTTATGGTGACAACACCAATACTTTTTATACTTTGTAATATTTAATCGTTTCCAAACATTTATTAATTGCTTAAAAAATAGTTATTTATTCATTCTACCTTGTTTAGTGTCCCGCTGAAATAGGCAAGGCCCAATTATATAGGATTTTATTTATACGGGACATTTTAATTATATTTTTTTGGCAAATAGATCGAAAATCTAATACTGAGCGGAGATGGCGCCTCCCATTAATCATAATATATTAATAATACGCCACTATCCAAAGCGTTTCATTTTATTTTGATGAAATTTTAAGTAGTTTTTTTGTTAAAAATGTAAATTTTTTAGTTAATTTATTTGGTCGCACTGGTTTCTGAGTCAAATAGTGCTTTTTGAAAGCGACTTTCGTTAGTACTGCGCTTTAATTGTTTGGCTATTTCTGGCTTTTTTCAAAGGCTAGCTTACCTTCTCTAGGACCAGAAGAGTTGGCAACACTGTTCCCACCACACATAAATAGGAATTTAACGAATTATGAGTTACGAACAAAATGCCGCAGACGAGCAATTCGCCAGGACACACAAGGAAGTCAGCCTGTCGGACGACGAGAGTGAGAGCAATGCAGAGACCTCGGCATCCGTCGCCCCTGAGCCGCCCACAGACGATGCCGGCCACGAGCTGGACCAAGAGCCGGGCGCCGAAAGTGCTGGCGGCACCGATGACGGTGTCGTGGCGGGCAAAAACGAAACGGAAGAGGAGGATGGAGCAGAGGGAGCAGAGGGCGGTGCAGCGGGCGGAGCGGCCAACACACATGTGGTGGCCAACCACTACAACGAGCTGAAGGAGGCCGGACGCAAGGACCGACAGAAGTCGAAGATATTCTTCATGCGAAACTTCAACAACTGGATCAAGAGCCAGCTGATCAACGAGTACATGGCGCTGCTCAAGCAGCAGATGCGGGTGGGCGATGCTCTGCGCGTGCTGGACATGTGCTGCGGCAAGGGCGGGGATCTGCTCAAGTGGGAGAAGGCCGCCATTTCGCACCTCATCTGCACCGACATCGCCGAGGTGTCCGTGGAGCAGTGCCAGCGGCGCTATCAGGATATCCTGCAGCGCGCCGAGAAATCGAAGTTTGCCAACAAGTTCACGGCCGAGTTCTTTGCCGGCGACTCGACATTGGTGCGTCTGCGCGAACGCTACAAAGATCCCTCGCTGCAGCTGAACCTGGTGTCCTGCCAGTTCGCCTTCCACTACTGCTTCGAGTCGTTGGCCCAGGCGGACTGCATGATGCGCAATGCGGCCGAGTGCCTAAAGCCGGGCGGCTACTTTATAGCCACCATTCCGGATGCCTATGAGATTATTCGTCGGCTGAAGGCAGCCGGTCCGGATGCCAGAGGCTTTGGCAACGATGTGTACAACATCGAGTTTGACTGCAGCACGGACCCCTTGCCCATTTTTGGAGCCAAGTATCAGTTCCATCTGGAGGGCGTCGTCGATTGCCCCGAGTTTCTAGTGCATTTCCCCACGCTGGTCAAGTTGGGCAGGAAGTATGGCCTGCAGCTGTTGCGCCGCTCCACGTTTGCGGAGTACTACAAGGAGACTCTGCCCCAGGGTCGGCAGCTACTGCAGCGCATGTCTGGCTTGGAGACGGTGCAGGCCCAGCGGTGTGCCGATGACGAACAATTTGCCCATGTGCGCAGCTTCCAGGGATCCCAGCGCGGTCGCCCGTTGGGTACTCTCTCCAAATCGGAATGGGAAGCTACAAGTAAGTCGCTTACATCCATTCCATTTTTTGTATACTAAATGAGCGCTTTCTTTCAGCTCTTTATCTGGTCTGTGCCTTTAAGAAATGCAAAAACACCTGGGATACCAATGGTAAACCTTTGTTTGAGTTCGACGACTGAGTAGCGATCCATGCCAAAATTGTAGTTTCTCGTGTTGTAAACATTTGCCCAACTATTTAAGAGACATCAACTCGAAAGGATTAACAGATGATTATACTTTTAAGTCCAATAGTTTGCATGTTATCAAATATAGTTTGTAAGATTATATTAACAATAATAGGGATTTTATATTGCTTTTGCAATTTCATTTTTTTTATAATGTGTTCAATTGTAGATTTGCATTAATAGATTTCAATATTTCAATAATATATTCAAATATACATCTTTTATTTTAGTTTAGGAAGGCAAGTTCTGTGTAGAAAGTGTCATTTTTTAAGGGGAAATATAAAATATTCCGACCGATTTTAAAAATAAAGCTTTTAAAAATAATGTGGAATTAAATAGAAACATAAATCAGTTTAGTCTTGGATTGCTGCAGTTTGAAACTAAAGCTGGAGACTAGACTAACCATCTAAGGTGATTGAGAGTGCTGACGAGATAGAAAAACTTTAATATCAAATAATTAGAGCTCACAAGGTTGGCTGTCGTTTGACTAAAAGTTAGCAACATGCAAAAAAATCAATGAAACGTTTTATATTTTCTCAAATCCCTCTTCCATTCTGAGCAGTCTGAGAGAGCTTCGCATTTTATCTCTTCGAATACAGTTAGGAGTAATCGCAACAGAAGCAAAACAACTGACTTAACTGCGAAGGAGAAACTATTTTAAGTTTCTAGTCATTCTCTCTGCGAGAGAATTCGAATGACCAAAACGGTTGAGCCAATGTTAAGAGCTATACAAATACATAACTCACAACAAAACTTTATAAAATTGATTAACTTAAAATAACAAAAATGTTCTCTTTTCCTCGACCAGGTGTTTTATATCCTTGCAGAGGGTATTATAGTTCTTCCATGATGTTTGCAACGCAGTAAGGAGTCATCTCCGACCGCAGAAGTATATACAAATATTATTGATCATCATCGCCAGCCGAGGCGATCTAGCCATGTCCGTCTGTTTGTCTGTCCGTCTGTCGGTTTATATGCCAACTAGTCTCTCAGTTGTTGAGCTATCTGCTATCAGGATAGTCTTATAAACTTTGCAAGCAGTATATAAGTATGTCTGAACGTCTGGAATTGGACTACTATATCCTATAGCTGCCATAGAAACAATCGGGTTCTTGCTATTTTTCAAAATACTCGAATGAAACTTCATGTGTATAATATAATATGATTATAATATATGGGGCTGTCCATATATTACGTAATCACGTTTTTGGTGATTTTTGACCCCCTCCCCCCCTATGTAATCAAAAGTAATCATTGAAAAAACCCCCTCCCCCTATGATTACGTAATCATACATAAAATTTTTGTAAAACTAAATAGTAAGAATTATTTT